>JAODAL010019235.1:0-27500 GCA_025379985.1 Phyllomedusa bahiana
TTAAAGTTTCACAAAAGTGGTAAAAATCCCCTGCAAAAAATTTTTTTTATTCACTTTTTTTTTTCCCGGGTTTTTAGAATTGTGTCGGGTTTGCGTTATTTTGAGGGAACATCAAATTTACACTGTTATACAAGCTGTGCACTGACTACTTTACATTGTATCAAACTGTTATATCTTCAGTGTTGTCCCATGGAAAGAGATAATTCAATATTTACAAAAATGTGAGGGGTGTACTTACTTTTGGTTGATAATGTAGAAGATGCATTATTTTAGTGATTTATGAGCGGGTGAACTCCTAAGAAAGCAGGAGGGAAGGAAAGGAGGAGGTTGAGAAGTGAAAAAGGAAACCTTTTTCTGTATCAAGATACTTTACAAAGTTTCTAAGGCCTCGTTCACACGGCTTTTTTGGGGACGGATTGGCGCCGTACTCCGCGCCGGATTTGTGCTTCAGTACGGCGCCAATCCGCCCCTGTCATTACGGTAAATCCACTGCTCCATAGAGAACAGTGGATTCCGTGCTCCTCCCGCTCGGCGAAATCCGCCGCGGGGGGAGAAAGTGACATGCACATTATCCAGGCGCAATACGCGCCGTGGAAAATGCATTGTCTATGGGGCCGGGGAGCGGCGCCCCCCCCCGCGCTCCGGCCCGCCCCCCGTCCCGCCCCTTATTCACGGCGGATTTGTGAGCTCAATACGGCTCACAAATCCGTCGGGAATAAGCCGTGTGAACACGGCCTAATATTTACTTGTACTGGTAAGTTTATAGAAAGTTGTTTCCTAACTGGAGGTATGCTTCAGTATAACATAGTAGTATGCCAAACCGTTCTGTGTCTTAAAGGAAACCCAAATGACCATCAGCATGAAATAGCTGCAGATTTGTTTCTGGTTTACTGTGAAACACATGTGAGACCAGGAAACCTCCTTTTAGTTATTCATTTTTGACACCGTCAGGCTATGTTCACATGGCGTAACTGCGGGGGCGTACTGTATGGCGGGTGTTTGGGAGTTGCGCTGATCGGAACTATGAGAACTGTGGATGACCGTAATTTCTGTGCACATCTCCCTTGTATTAGAGCGCAAATACGATGCGAAATGCGCGCCGAAATTAGTCCGTGTGAACATAGGCTTAATTCCAGGGCGCTGTACAACCAACCAAAGGATTTGGAATACAGAATACGAGACCAGGACAAATACAATATAAGCACTAAATGACAATCTGATACAGAAGGAGAGGACCCTGCTGGTGTGACTTTACAATCTACAATGGAGGCAAGGGGAGAGGACCCAGAAGGTGAGGGAGGGGAATATTTGTGTTATAATGTAGTGGCAGCAGAGTTATTATAAATTGTAGACTATCTTGAAGAGATGGGTTTTTAAGTTGCTTTTGACAGTTGTAAAGGTAGACGACCACATGAATGAGCTAGCGGGTTCCTTTTAAGGGTATGTTCACATGGTGTTTTGTGGTACGCACTGATATGCACCACAATACGTCTGCTGTAAAAAGTATCGGCTGACCAGCGCCTACTTTCAACAGCGCTTTAGCCCTTCCTCCCCTTATTTTAGTATTTCTCAGCCGGGAACTAAAATGTTTTACATAACACTCAATGAGGGCTATGATTTTACCATATTTGTGGGACGTACTTTGGCGCAATTACGCGCCAGTGTACACCTAGTAAATACGCTGCGTAAACATGCCCGAAGAATGCAGCCAGCATGTTAAGGCTATATACTAGCTTTGTGTAATGAAATACTTTCAGTCCAGACCAGCAAGCTTGTGCAAAACAGTGCTGTCCTTTATTGTTCCATTCGTGCAGAGGGTACAATAAATGTGACAAAATCTACGCGTTTCAGGCGCTTCTATTCGCCCTTGATCACGGTATATTCTGGCTTGGTTTTATTTAAAGCTGTACTAGTGCCATTGAGGTGTATCAGCCGGTTACTATACCTCTAAAAGTTTTCAGTTTTCTTTAACTTCTTGCCAATCAGCCATTGGCTGATTTGGACGCGATCTCGGCTCTCTTTTGGAAGCGGATCCGCTTCTTTGGCTGCTGAAAAAGAAGTGTCATGTCAATTCTTGAAGCGTTTTCAATGCTGAAAATCCCATAGGAATCGGTGAAGAGCTTCAAGATCTCATTCAAAACCTTCACACCCTGGCTATTAATTTGTGTGCGTGTTTCAGAAAGAAACCAGCGTTGGAGAACCACTTCGAAAAACCCGATCAAATCCTTGTGAAAACCTCCTCTGAAAAGTGCTGCATTAATGCCCTTTTTAGACGAGTTTTTGACAATGATTTGGACGCTGAAAATTCTGCATCCAAATCAGCCATGTGAACGTTCCCTTAGGTTATGTGCAGATGGTATTGCCGTATTGCGTCAAACGCATCCAAAAACGTACCACAAAGTGTGATACGTATTTGGATGCATCTTCTGGACTGCAGAAACGTATCTCTCTCTAGTTTCTATTGCCTTTTCAATGCATTAAACGGCTCAAAAATTGACATGTCACTTCTTTGAATGCATCTGTTTAACGCAGTGCAAAAACCTAGGTAAAACACGTATTGTCTTAACGTTGATACATATTTTACATTGAAATCAGTGTAATCACAACTGAACATTGTTATATACATATTGGGGTCCGTTTTTTCAGTATGTGGAACATACCCAAGTATCTATTTAACCATCGCTGTGTGAACATACCCTTAAAAATAAAAAAGTGGGTGGTGGTCGTGGGGGGTTATACTTTATCTAACATTTTATCTATTAACTGCGGTGTGTACTGGAGAAATAATGTTATGCTAAATGTGACTTTGTTGTACGATATTACTACATCTTAAAGCATTTGCTTATAGGGAATAATATTTTGGTACACATTACTTGGCAGTGTGCATGAGAGTCTGAGGGAGTAGTGCTTCTCCCTGTTGGGTTTGCCAGCTGGCATAGGGAGTCTAAGGCCTGGTTCACACTGCTTATTTGGGCGCGGATTGGTGCCGTACTGCGTGCCGGATTTGCACTGCAGTACGGCTGGAATCCGTCCCAGTAACTACGGTAATCCACAGTTCTCATAGAGAACTATAGATTCCGTCTCTCCTCCCCGCTCGGCGAATCCACCGGGCAGGGAGAAAGTGACATGTGAATTATTTACTGTGCGTACGCGCCGTAGATAATGATAGTCTATGGGGCCGGCGAGCTGCCGGCCCCCCGCCCCGCCCCCGCTGCTCGGCTGCCGCCGTAATTGCAGGGTGACTTCCTTCCCTGCATTTAGCCGTGTGAACCTGGCCTTAAATGACTGGCAGTGCTCCAGGCATCCGGAGGTCTGCCCTGCACAGCTGCATGTTGCTGGTAGTTTGGGTTAGGAGAAGTTCTTGTTCACAGTGAAGGTCACCCCTCTGCATACTAATGACACGCACAACGGCGAATGCGTGCTCTGATTTCTCTATAGCTGCTGAGTCACCACTTACACAAGTCAATAGTTTTACATCAAATTTTTTTTTTTTTTGGTTTCCTTTTCCAAAAAGGAATTTTTTTGGCTAAAAAATGTTATTTTTTTGGGGGCCCCCCTTTTAAAAAAAATAGCCCGAGGAAAAAGGGGGCAAAACGCCCCCATTCGGAAAATCCCCAATAAAACGGAATTCCCCCCCCTTGGGCGAATCCCCGGGGGGAAAGGGGTTGTTTCCAGGCTTTCCGGGTGGGAAAAATGAAGAATGGGCCCGGAAGTCCCCCCCCCCTTGCCCCCCCCCCCCAACGGCTTTTTGGGGCCAATTACTGGAAAAAGTTTGGAACTGCCTAAAATTTTTTTTGCCCGGTTACGGGGAAAAAAAAGGGGTTTTTAAAATAAAAAATTTTTAACTTGGCCCAAAGCCAAATTTCATTTTAAAGGGGAAATTTGGGTTCGTTTCCCCCTTTTTTTAAAAGCCAAAAGTTGAAAAACAATTGGTAAATAAAATTTTGGGAATTTTACGGGCCCCTTTTTGGGGGGGGAAAAACCCGGCTTGAATTCGGGGCATACCGATTTGTTTTTCCTTTTTTTTTTATTGCGCCCCCCCAAATGCTGTTTTATTGGGGCGGGTTTTCCCCCTTTTTGGTTGTTTTTTTTTCTTTCCCCCAAGGGGAAATTTTTTTTTGGGGGGGAAACAGTTCTACTTGGCCACGGGGATTTCCATTTTTTTTATCCTTTTCCCCCTTTTTTTAAAACGGGGGGGGTTTTTTGGCCGGTAAAATTTTTCCCCCGGGGGAAAACCCGGGTCAGGATGTCTTACCAGCCCCACCAAAGGGCCCCCCCCTTTGGGAAAGGGGCAAAAACTTGCCCCCGTGCTTTTTTTGTTGGGGCGGATTATTTTTTGGCAATAAAGGGGGTTTCCCCCGGGTTGTCGGGTGATGGCCCCCCTTTCACCCCCCCAACCCTTTGACTTCCCACCTGTTTTTGCCCCGGGGGGTGTTTTGGGTTTCAACCCATGATGGGGCGTGGGCGCCTGATACCCTGTCAACTGCCGTTTTAAAGATTACTTTTAAGAAACCTTACCGAAAAAATTTTTTTTTTTTAAAAAAAAAACCCTTTTTGGGGTAAAAAAAAAAGTTAAAAAAAAAAGGGGGAAAAAAAGGTTTTAAATTTTAAAAAAAAATTAAAAAAATTTTGGAAAATTAACCCCAAAAAAAAACCCAAATTTTTTTCCCAACTGTTCTGTAAATTAATCTCTTTGGGTTGAAATTTAAAAAGTTTAAAAAAATTAAATTTTTTTTTTTTAAAAAAAAAAAAAAATTTAATTTTTATGGAAAAATTTTAAAAGTAAAAAAAAAAATTAAAAAAAATTTTTTAAAAAAAAAAAAAAAAACAATGTTAAAACCAAGGGAAAAAATAAAAAAAAGTTTTTTAAAAAATTTTTGGGTTTTAAAAAAATTTAAAAAAATTTTTTTTTTCCCTTTTTTGGGTTTTTCCCAATTTTTAAATAAACCCCGGACCCATTTCCTTTGGCCCCATTTTACCAACCCTTTCCCATTTTTTTAAAATTAATGTAAAAAAAAAGGGCAAAATTTTAAAAAGTTTTTAATTCCCAAACGGTCGAAAAAAAGGGTAAAAAATGGTTTTTTTTTTTGTCAAATCTAAAGGTTTTGCAATTTTGTCCCTTGCCTTTTTTTTTTGGGATTTTGCTCTTTACGGGTTTATTGTTATAAAATAAATTTTTGGCCTAAAAAAGCATTTTTTTCCCCCCGGGCCCCCAGGGGTTTTGGGGTCTTTTTCCCCCCCGTTTGGGGCTTTTCCCCCGGGTTGGGGGGTTTTCCCCCCCTTTTTTTTTGGGTTTTCCCCCCCCTTTTTTGGGGCCTTTTTTTCCCCCCCCGTTCCCGGGCCCTTTGGCGCCCCCCCCCTTCCCGGGTCTTTGGCCCCCCCCCCCTTGCGGGGCCTTGGCGCCCCCCCCCCCTTCCGGGCCTTTGGGGCCGCCCCGCCCCTTCCCGGGCCTTTGGGCCCCGTTGGGGTTTTTTGGGCCCCCCCCCCCTTGGGGTTTTTTTTTCCCCCCCCTTGCCGGTTTTGGGGCCCCCCCCTTCCGGCTTTTTGGGGCCCTTCGGATTTGGGCCCCCCCCCCGCGGGTTTTTTGGGGCCCCTGGGGGCGGGGTTGGGGTTTTTGGGGCCCCTTGGGGTCTTTCCCCCCCCTTTCCCGGGCCTCTTTGGCCCCCCCCTTCCCTCCCCCCCCCCCCCCTTCCCTCTTTTGGGCCCCCGCCCCGGGGGTTTTTGGGCCCCCCCTTCCCGGGGTTTTTCCCCCCCCCTGGGGCCCGGGGGCCCCCCCCTTCCCCATTTTTTTTTCCCCCCATTTTAAAATCTAATAGACCCCTTTTTTTTTAAAAAACTTAAGACCACATCTTTCCCCATTTGGCCCAGTCCCCTTAATTTTTCCCCGCCCTTTTGGGGAAGCCTTTCTTTGAAATTTCTTTGTTTTCCCCCCCCTCTCTTCGGGAACCCCCAAGGGGAAATGAATACCCCAAACTTTACTTTCTCTCCCTTTGTATTTACCCTACATTGACGATTGTACAGATGTCAGATATTTTTCCTTGCACATAGTGTGTACGAAAATCTCTAAGCTCTTGGGGGTTTAAACTTTAAAAGAACCTACAATGTAAACTTGCCAGTTGCCCCCTTGAATCTGCTTGTAATCTGGTTTAAATTAAAAAACATTAATCCTCTGTACAAATAAGAAATGAAATCAACAATTTTACATTTCCCCAAATTTTATTCTCCCGTTTTAAAGTCATTATCAAGGGTTCCCGCTGTCATTCGTTTAATTGAATCTAAAAATTAAAAATCCTGTTTTAAGTGGTCCGGGGTTTGGTTGGATTCTAGAGATGCTCTGCACGCTTGTGAGTTTGTAAGACATAACTTTATAGATGTTTGTCTGCTGCAGGGGGTAAAGAAGCTGTAAAGTTCCACTTCTGTAGAACCACTGTGTATTTGTTGTATCCTAAATACAATCTTTTTCTCTTTTTTTTTTTTGTATTAATATTTTTTTGTTAGACTCTATTCGGGATGATACATTGACCTATTTTTGAATCTTACGTTGTTTGTTGGAACATGACAGATAATGTCAATAGTCGCACAACATTTCCCAGATTTAAAAACTGAATACAATGCCTAAAGGGGTTTTGCCCCGATTTTAATTTGATGGGGATGCTCCAAAATGGGTATTTTAATCATTTTTCAAATATATGTCATTTTAAAAAAAATGAAAAATGTTTCCTGCAGTTTAATTTTAGGGACCCCGAGCTGATTGGCCAAACCCCTTTCCTGTTTGCAAATTCTTATTGATGGCAGGGACTGAATTAGCTTTGAAGGGGTGGGGGAGAAAGTTCTTTGTCTTTTTTATAGAGAATCCACTGGTTTTAATGTAGTTTTTATTAAAAAATCAGACGCTCCCTCCCTTATAAGGGAGGGGGAAAAAATGCCCTTTTTTTTTTGAAAAAAGATCCACTGGTTGAATGTAATTTTCTTAGTAAAAAAATGCAGACCTTTGAACACTGCAACCCCCCCCTTCTTTCCCCCGCAGCCGGGGAATGAAAGAAGGCTGCCTGCGAGAAACTTCTCTCTTGGCACAAAGAGGAAAATAAAACGCTATGTTGTCACAATACAAATTCTCTTGTGGATTAGCCAAACAAGTTGTCAAACAAGACGAGTTAGGAACGTGAGGGGGGGGGGAGTGATGACATCACAGCTCACTTGTTTTTTTAAACAAGAAAAAAAACCCCCTTTTTTTTTTGCCTCGAGGGGGGGAAACGCCTGTTAGGTAGGGAACTCACTTCTTGGGAAAAAACCCTTTTTACAGGTAATGCCCCCAGTCCCCCAAAAAACAGCCTGTGCCAATCAAGCCCCCGGAATATTTACCCACTTCATTTAAAAAGTTTTTTTTTTTTTTTTTTTTTTTTATATACAAGTCGGCTTGCACAACTCTGGAGGAAGTATGTTAAAGATGGGTGGGTGCACGTTTGAGTGGGGCTGAGCACTGTCTTCATATATCGGTAATAACTACAGTGGGTTGCAAAAGTATTCATACCTCCTGAACGCTTCCTATTTTAAAATTACAGCGTAAAAATTAAAAGATTTTTTGATATTAATGTGATGAGAACCAAAATTTTGCACGTTTTGGAAGGTTAGGTTGTTTACACGGCTAATTGCGGGGCGTACGCCCGGTAATGAACCGTCCCTGCTTTCTCTATAACGATGCAGCCGCACACTGTGTGCAGCTGCTATCTCTGCGCGGCCGGATTACAACGGCCGCGCGGAGTAGATGCCCGTGGACCGGCGGTTGGGGACCCCTGCTCTGACCGATACTTGAAATACTAATTGAATGCTCTTGTCTGTATTGCAGTGATGAACAACCTCTTTTATCTTGAATTAGAGTGCTTTATTTGTATATTACTATAGTATAGAGAAGAGGATTCAACTAATATCTCAAGTATTGATCAGAGGATTCAGGTAAACATCAGTGTAGTATTTACAATGGTGTTCGAGATTACAGTAGTTAACGTTTTGGGCAGAGCCCTTTATAAGATATGTGACAATGGACCTGCAGTGGCGTGAGGTTTAGGAGATAGAACCTGTTGGAAGATGCGGTAGGTCCATTACAATCTGGGGTAGACCTCTAAACCTACGGGGATCTTCCTGCAAGTTCATTCTCCCTTTTTTCATACCATTGCAGTCCTATCATTGCATGCCTGATGAAGAGCTTTGCCTGAAACGTTGCAGACTGTGATATCAAACTGAAGCCCTGTTGTAAATACTTAATCAGTATTTATCATAGTTGCCAACTTTTGAAAGTGGAAAAGTGGGAGACTGTAAGGGGCGGTGCGCTACGCGTGCCGTGGCAAAAAATTTGCATGACCACACCCATCTTGTTGGTGCACCATGCCCCTTAGAAAAAGTCACACCCACTCCACCTAAATGCATAACGGCTCTGGAAGAAAGCCAGGTAGATGCCCCTCTAGCCAGGTAGTAGCCCCTTATAGTCAGGTAGTGCCCCCTAATAGCCAGGTGACGCCCCTTATAGCCAGGGAGTGCCCCCTTTTAAGCCAGGGAGTGCCCCCTGTAGCCAGGTAGATGCCCCCAATAGCTAATAAAAAAAATAATAAAAACTACTCACCTCACCAGGCTCCCTGAAGCGCGTCCAGGTCCCGACGATCTCCTCAGCGTTGCAGGGGGAGTGAGTACATGTGCGACGCTGATCTGTTTGTACAGCTTCAACCGGCCGTTGTACATACAGGGAGAATACAGGAGGGGGATGATCCCTTCTGCCTCCTCCCAGCCCGGCAGCTGTACGCCGGGTGGGTGAGCGACCGCGGCGGCCGCTTCACTCGCCTGTAGGGGAGACCCGGCGGCATGGGCGCCGCGGTCATTTAAAGAACCCCCGCTGCCAGCAGGTTTGCCAACTCTGCCGGGGACCCCCCGCCAAAAGCGGGAGAGTTGGTATATATGGTATTTATCTGTATCCTCTGACTGATGCTTGAAACACCTGTTGAATCCTTTTTTCTGTGCTGCAGTGATATACAAACAAAGCGATCTCACTAATTCAGGATTAAAAGTGTTGTGCAGCGGAGGAACAATAATCTTACATGGGGGAAAAAAAAAAGGTGAAAAAAGAGAAATTATATTTGCTTACCCCACTACTGCAGCTCCTCTGAAGCACCCCGAGAATCACTTACTGCATGCATTTCCCTGCGTTCTAGCAATGTTAATATTACTTGCTCCTATTTTTAAAGTAAGGGTATGTTCACACGCCATTTTGGATCCGTTTATAGATACATGTTTGGCAGGGCCGTTCCTAGAGGCGGGCGATCGCCCGGGGTGCCGACGCTCCGCTCACCCGAGGGGGGCGCCGCCCAGCTCACCCGCCCGGAAAATAGCCCCTGGCTCTGTGCGGCCGTTTTATAACAGTCGCGCAGAGCCAGCAGCTGCTGGTTCAGGGAGGAGGCGGGACGGATCGTTCCCGTCCTGACTCCTCCCCTGTATCAGTGTCGCAGGGGACGCACGGCTTTCACCACGCCCCCTGCGACGCTGGGATCTGCTCGGTCGTCAGCTCTGCTGTCGAGGAGATCTCTGGGAGCTGCGTGACAGCGTAAGCGCTGTGGTGACGTCACGCCACTTTCACTGCTCTGCAGCTCCGGACCGGGACGCGGGGACCGTGGTCAGGTGAGTAATTTTTTATTTTATAATTGGCTACAGGGGGCATGTACTGGCTACAAGGGGGGCATGTACTGGCTACAAGGGGGGCATGTACTGGCTAAAGGGGGGCATGTACTGGCTACAAGGGGGGCATGTACTGGCTACAAGGGGGGCATGTAATGGCTACAAGGGGGGCCTGTACTGGCTAGAAGGGGGGCCTGTACTGGCTAGAAGGGGGGCCTGTACTGGCTAGAAGGGGGGCCTGTACTGGCTACAAGGGGGGCCTGTACTGGCTAGAAGGGGGGCCTGTACTGGCTACAAGGGGGGCATCTAGTGCTGATAAAGTGAGGAATCTTAAAATGTTTGTTTTGTATATTCTACAGTGAAGGGTCGGGAGTAGTTGTCATAGCGTCTGGGACAGATGGAGAAGAAGAAGATAAAGAGAACAACTCTTCAGAGACGTCTCCTGTGAGTCACTAATATACTTAATCATTATATATCTGCAGAGCCTGTGTAACAGCTGGTATCCAATACTTAGGGTCACTGTTATGCCGGGTAATATTGGTTGTAGTAAAATTGGCTTATACTCAGTAATGGTCAGTTTGTATTATTCGGTCACTATGTGGTCACGGTGTCGTAGTATTTGGTCACTATGTGGTGCTGATATGTGGTCTTAGTAGGACATTGGCACTATTAGCCTGGGATTCTGGTCTTGTGTAGGTGTTATTTGGTAACTGTATGACTATTATTTAGTAGTTTTATACATAGCACATTGAGTTAAAGCTTTTTGTATATTTTAGATTTGGTTGATGGTGATGCAATGTGTCGCATCGTGGTGCATTATGTTACGTTGAGGGGGGAGTGGGAGGGGGGGGGGGCGAAACTTCTTCACCTCGCCCTGAGTGCAATTTAGCCTAGGAATGGCCCTGATGTTTGGATTCATATTTCGGACCCTAAGCACGCATCTAACAATGTGCAGTGTGATTTACATTGCTTTCAACACACATCCGTGTTCAGATGAGTGATCGCCAATGCGTCTTTGTGATGCGTCTTTCGGATCCGTTCAAAGAATTGCCATGTCAATTCTTGATCCGTTTGACGCAGCCAGACGCCCTATTTAAAACTATAGGGTGCATTTCTGCTGCAGCCAAAACGCATCCAAAGATGTACCTGCGTTTTGGATGCGATTTACGCAGCGCTTTTGAATGCGTTTTTTGGATCCAAGGGGCTGTGTGAACATACCCATACTTTAAAACTAGGAGCAAAGGATAGCAATATTGTCAGAATGCAGGGAAGTGCATGCAGTAAGTGATGAATCCATTGAGAGCCATGTTTTGTTTGCGTTTAGACGTTTCAGGTTTGCTGTGGACTTGGGGTGTGAATTTGAAAAGGTACGGTAGGTTACAGATGGGCGAGGTCATGAAAATGCCATCCATATATAGCAGTAATTTTGTGCGCAGGAACATGATTATGTTGCAGACTTTCTATTCCACGCATGCGCATGGAATTTTCACCACATATTTCCAAATTTCTGCCAGTTTAAAGCATATGCAGATTAGGTTTATCTGACAAACAGGTATGTTTTGTTTGTTTCTTAAAGAATTCATCTAATAAACTGATGGTGAACTGTCATTCTGTCGGCACGTTGTATGAATAACAAAGTGAGTCTTACTGTCAGTTCCTGAGAGGCTAATTTAAAAGTGACATCTAATATGGCTGTGCTTTGTTTTGTCAATTTTGAGAAAATAACTGCCACGGTTAAATAGGAAAATTCGTACATTTCTAAGTAAAACGAATACAGTTGCTAATCCTTTCATTATCACACTGGCTTCTGATATAGTGATGGGTCTCTCCTTCTTCTGTTTACTGTCTTCTTCTTAATGGGGGTGGCTGCAGTCACTCAACGGTGATGCAAGTCAGCGGCAGGTAACCCCATTCAGAAGAAGACCGTAAATGGAAGACTGGAGAGACCTAGCCCTGGAGTCGAGGAGAGAAGAAGGGAAATATAGGTTTTTTTTCTATGCTGATTAGGCACTTACAGCTTATGCCTTTTTTATTTTAATAGGGAACAGACAACCACTTTCTAATTCCTCCATCACCAATGTCTGTCTAAAAGGTTCAGCTAGGAATAGCAGAGCTGAAATGTCAGTCGCTGCTGTAAAACTATCCACAGCCTGAACAGGAAGTGTGGAGACCTGACTGTGTTGGGCTATGTCTACACAGCAATTTAAATATGCTTCCCAAAACACACCAGCATTTTCAAATCACTGGACCGCCCTGCACCTTAGTTTTTTCCGCAAAAATTATGGGCAGATTTTGGATTCCTGGCGGCTCATTACATTAGGGCTGCGGGAATCCGACGGAATATACAACATGTTCTATACTCCTCAGGCAGGTTCGATTTTCCTCAGTAAGAAATCTGTGCTGTGTAGACTACAACAGGGATTTTCTATTCAGGGCTACACAGTACAAGTTACCGTCGGATTTTCAGCAGATTCTAAATACTGAATCCACCGAAAATTCGACCAACAACCTGTGCTGTGTAGACATGGCCTTAAACATACAGATGGTGGAAAACCCCTTTAACTTTTTGTACCATTAAGGGTATGTTCACACAGCGTATTGGAGTGCATACTGTACGCAGGGCAATACGCTGTGTGTTTTAGAAGTATGCACTGTCCAGCGTGTACTTTTAAAGCACGGGTGAGGGGGAGGCGCCCAGATTCACTTGCATTATCAGCAGCACTTCTCTCCCCCGCCGTACAATACGATCGTGTTGTACGCTGGGGAAGACGAGACATAATTCATAGCTCTCTATGAGCGCTATGAATTACCATAATTGCATTTTTGCCGTATTAAAGCGCAAATACACAGTGAAATGTGCACCGCAATTACACAGTGTGAACATACCCTAAGGGTGGTCTGAGGAGAATAGGAAAGTGCCTTGAAATTAGAGAGAACAAGGAGTATGGCCACCAGTGAAGATTTCACACTGATCGTCATCCACTTTCTAAATATCAATTCTGTCAATGTATGAAAGAGCACACCACCTTAAATACATGGAAGGGAGAGGCATGGACCGCACATCCTCATAGCATACATTTGCTTCTCAGCAAAACTTTACCAAAATGAACAGGAGGTTCTTTGTATACTTTTTGATCAAAACGAATAAGCCCACTTGCCTCTTCACGGCAACCTCTATAAAGTAGGTCCCTACACTAAATGGGGGCAGCACTGCATGGTGGCTACCGCTGCAGCAAAAGCTACACAGATGGGGGGCACAGCCCAGTGGCCCAACATCCCCACTGCTGCCTGACTTAGGCCCCGGGCTCTGGGCTGCACCACCCCACCAGCACAGCATCACAGCAGCAATGGCTGCCATACAGCACCGCCACCAAAAAAAGGAAAGGTTAAAGGGGTTTTATCGTTACAAAGATCATGTCTCAGATTATGGGGACAGTAAAAATAATTACTTTTGTAATTGGGTTGCATTACCTCTGTCACTTGGTTTAGCATTACCTCTGTCTTCTATCTCTGCTGTTGCTGGTCAGAACGCCCCCTGGTCGATTCTCGCACCCTAGACACGCCCCCTGCACTGTGATTGGCTGGCTGACATTTCATTCAGCCTGTTGGGATACGCCCCTAGACAGGAAACGGCCTGGCCACGCCCCCTGCGCTGTGATTGGCTGCCTGCACACTCTGTGTTTACTCCCCTCTGAGCTGTTAAAATCGATAGTGAAACCAGAGTCTGCTGGCTCTATGTACATCTCCCAGCTTTAGGGTCAATGTTCTGGGCAATTACTGGCTGTTTAAGGGGCTTTTGCCAAGAGGTTGTTTCACCTCCTCACAGATCCAGTCCTTAAGCTGCTACTTGGAAAGAAGGCGTTTCTGTTCCTCAGATCGAATGCAAGCCCGCCTCCTTATGACGTCATCACCTGTAGTGTATAACATAAGGACTCAACACTGTTTGCATAAGCTGCTTGTATAGTACAGTGCATAGGTGATTAGCCCTGCAAGACAGAGGTTGGGAGTTCAAGCCCCATCAGTAGTTTTTTTTTTTTTTCCTTTAAAATTTGTACACATATGTAAAGATATGAAAATATATGTGTAGACATCTATAATTTTATTATATACACACACAAAGCTCCCCTATATAGTGTCCTATCCTTGCAGTCACACCAAGCACTTCCAACATACGTGATACAATGCATATACTCTGGGGATGAGACATGATATAGGGGAGCTATGCATGTGTATATATATCATTAAAGAGATTAACATATATATTTTAGGTCTCTCTACATATGTGTAAAATTTAGGGGGGGGAAAAAATATACCCTGTGAGGGACTAGAACTCCAAACCCCTTCGTTGTAAAAACAACACTATCATTGTGCACTGCTCTACCTCTGCACCACCAGCCCAAGTTAGGTACAAGCTGAGCATGACCTTCTCTCAAAGCTGATTTGCTTCTCTCCCCATTGTTTTCACTCACATGTCACTGACAGGAAGCAGAGATCTTTATTTGAAGCTGACATTTGTCCTTGTAGTTGAGTAAAGGTCTCTGCCTGTTGTCAGTACAATCTGGATGAATACCACTAGAAGTAACAGCTGCTGGCTTTCAGTTGTGTGTAAACTAAAACATATGACAGGTGCTTGCTGGAGCTTGTGGAGCCTCAAGGCTGCAGACATAAGCAGGCAGGAGGCTACAGAGCTGTTATATCCAGACAACCTTCTGCATCCCCTGCTTTATAGAAAATGATGATGTCACAGTTCTTTCAGTTGAGGGGACGAGACAGCCTCTGGCAGGAGAGACACGCCCCTGGATTTCAAACTCAATCTGAGAAAATTAGCTGAACAGCACGAGCAGCTCAAACGATAACACCCCTTTAACACCGCTTACCTCTCCTGGGCTCCCTGCAAGCAGACTGAAAGAAAAAGAGCATTAACCCTTAGGGTGCTTTCACACAGCGCAGTTTTGGTGCAGTTTTAACTGTGCTCCAATTAAACTGCCTTTATTGCCAGCAAGCTTCTTTCAGTTGTGTACATTATTCAGAAAGGTGTTTCAAGTAAGTAATTAATTACTGTGTTTGAAGTCTTGTGGATACAAACACACTAATTGATTACTTGCTTTCCAAACAGTTTAGAGAAATGAAAGCAGCTTGCTGGTAATAAATGCAGTTAAATTGGAGCGCAGTTAAAACTGCACCAAAACTGTGCTGTGTGAAAGCACCCTTATACAGACTACTGCTAACTAAAAATACCTGGGCCAAACCTTAAAGGGGATTTGCCGAGACGAAAGATTCTTACCTCTCTCCTTAGCACAGGCAGAATGTCAACAAATCACACTGAGTCATGAAGCTGCAGGGGAGAGAGGGTGGGGGCCAGTGAGGAGTGAGGAATCCAAGGGAGCGTCTCAAAACTTAAGTGAAATAATAAACAGTACAAGAGTGGATTCTCAATACAGCAAGACACAGCTCAGACTGCACTGTCAGGAGCCTTATCTGCTAAGAAGCTAATGTAAACAAATCACGGAGCTGAAGAGAGAGAGACACACAGCCAGAGCACAGAGCTGCATAAGGGATCGTGTGACATGTTCACTGAAATAATCAACTGCAACTAGTGGATTCTGTATACAAAAGACAACAGCTTTTCTCCACAGCAGCTTGAAAGCTTCTTCATGTTCCATGTCATCAGATAAAGCAGGTATCTAATCACTCTACAACTAGTTTATTCTGTATACAAAAGAAAAAATATTGCTCCCCGGTGCCTTAAAAACTTCTGCAGCTCAGTCTCATCAGATAAGAAGTGTTCTCTGTGCAAGCCCGGGGCCAGCAGCTCTTGTCAGGTCGTATCTAATAGAAGCTTTTAAGTAACTAAGGGCAGGTAAGGCAGCCTGTAGCTCTCTCAGGCTGCAATTTTTATAATCACATATATTTAAAAAAGTGATTAAAAACCCATTTCGGAGGATCCCACGTCAACATTACATCGTGGCAAAACCCCTTTAAATACATACAGCTGTTCTGGAGTGCCGAAAAAATGTCTGACAAATCATGTGGGAGCCATAATGGTGGTAACTATATTTACTATTTTGCCATAGGCAAACTTAAACTCTATCAGTTCTCTATCTATTAAACACTAAAACTTAACTTTTATTATATCTAACTCTTAACCTCTATACACACTATTTAAAAACCTGATCTCTATCCTCATCATTTAACCCTTTTTGCTTCTGAAAGAGAGAATAACTCCCTTTCTATCATCAAGTCTGGTGGAAGATTATGTGACAAATAATGGTGGTAAGGCCCTATATTTACATCACGTTTTTATCTAAATTTAACATGTATGCTGAGAAGGCTCCCGATTCATGCCCTAATCTTGTCTATAGCATTAAATTAATCCAACAGGGGCTTAAAGAGTGCATTTGACCTTTATCAATACCATGCATATGTTTGTATACAGCAGAGACATATAGTGTAGTAAAATGTGCTTTTTTAAAGACTAGAGCCTGTAACAAAGACATGTCTGTTGGTGATGGATATCACTGTTAGACATTCGTGTCCGCCTCCGTTTTTGGAAGCTTTTCACGCCATGTACAGGGAATAAAAAAGTGAATAAGACTGTAAAATATAGTATGGATATAGGGCAGATTTATCAGAGCTGCAGCTTCTCTACATGTTAAAGACCATGAACAAGTCTTTCTTATGATAAATGGTATCAAAATGTGCACACTTTGCAGATCTGGCACAATCAGCTGCATGTCTCCTATGATTTTTATCAAGTGTCTTGGTTATTGCTAGGAGTCTCATATTCTGAAGTGGTTTCCCTCTGGACCCATGCTTACAAGACATGGGGATGTGGAGGTTACCTAGTGGATTTACTAAACTTGACGGCATTAATTGAATCGGCTTATTATAAAATACAAGCTGGAAATGAGGGCTCCCGATGCCCTACAAGCCCTCGTTCTCTGCAGCTCAGCCGAGTGATCCTTCTCCGCTCAGGAGCGCAGCCTTTTGTGTGCCGTCTCCGGTTTGGAAAACCACAGAACAAAGGATCTGAAGCCAGAGAAATGTGAGCTGCTCTGGGGCACAACTAATCATTAATGTTTTCACAACAGCGTTTTTGTGAATTTGCTTTGTTCCCACCCCCGGGCTTGGGGCCCAAAAAGTGTGTGGATGAGGCATGAAAGGAGACGAGTTATCCATAGAGTTGCAGTACCTATGCTTGTTAAACTTCAGCGTTTAGATATCTGGGACTGGCAAGGAAATGCAATAGGCCACTTATTTAGCATCCTGTGTATATTAGATTCAGATGCCTGGTTGCCTATCGTGGGTGCATCAGCCATAGTCAGTAATCCACTTTTCATAGACTAAGAAGTGGTTGCTTTGCGGTTTGTATCCACAGAATTTTATTTTGTATTAAAGGGGTTTTCCACTACATTATTCGTCCTTTTTTTGGGTTTCATTTTTTAATTTTAGGGGTGTTTTCTGGTTTTATAGGCTGCATAGAAGCCAGGGTTTTGCTATAGCAACGTGCGGCAGACTTCAGGGGCATCAAAAAGGTCTGTAGCTATAGCGACCCTGAGGAGCGATGGGTGCGGAGGGGATACCTGGGAAAAGGGAGGACCTGTTTAATGGATATATTGCAAAATGCTTTTTTGGGAAGATTTTAAAATAAAAAAAATTCTTTTAGTGGACAACCCTTTAAAAGGGGAGTATATTTTGATGCCATTCCAGATTTTTTTTTTTTTTTTTTACGTTCCTGCGTTGACATAATTTAAAGGGGTTTTATCACTACAGTTATTCATCTTACATGAGTCCTGTTTTCTTGCTTTCATTTTTAACTAAGGGGCGTGTTTACTGGCTTCTACTAGGCTGAAAAAGAAGCCAGGGGTAGCTATGGAACCCCCTTTTCAGCCCATCAGGGGAATAAAAAAGGTCTGTGTATAGCGACCAGGAGCTGATGCAGCCAACAAAAGGGGATATCAGGAATAGGTAGGGCCGTTAATGGACCATATTGCAAGTGATTGTTTTTCAAGATCTTTAAATAAAGAAAAAATTGTAAGGGGAACCCTTTAATGTTTATCTGCATGGATTTATACATGTTAAAAGGTTAGTGAACAACCCCGGTGAAGACGGAATGGAACGTTGTGCTTTTTAAGTCCCTGTTATTGTAAAAGCAATATGCACTGCCTGGTAACATTATTATGACCATTTCTAAAGTAACGGCCATGTGCAGCTAGAAAGGCTGGGAGTGACATGTTAAGGTCCAGGCAGGTTGTCACAGGTATCTGGAGTCATGGTTAGCTGCTGGACGGTGTGTGTGGAGGAGGATTCTTTGAGCAAAAACTATGGAAAAAGGTTAAGATGTTTAAATTTTGGTTTAAATTGGTGAATTTAGGGGCCAAGGGTAGTACTTGGAAGTTTGTCGGCTCTTTCAATCAGTGTTTGGTTTCTAAATATAAAATGTAAAGTTTTCCCGGACCCCTATTCATCCCAGGGGAATTGTGTATGGGAGATGGATCTGAAAGGGAAATGGTTGTCCCCAGTCACTTGAGGGGGCCCCTTTTCACATGGTTGAGTGGCCCAAGAATGCCACACAACCCCCATATAAAGCGCACCCCCAGTTGTTTTTTCCCCAGCATGTTTGCAGGGTGTTTTTTTGGGGGTTTCCCCCTTGGAAAGGGTTTTTTCAGAAATGTTTTTTGGGGGAAAAAGGGGAATGTTTTTTGATGTGATGTCAATTGAGAGGGTTGGGGTTACTCTCACGCAGCTTGGTAGAAAAAACCCAAAAAACCTTTACATCAATACTGGTTTGCCTTTTTCCCTTTTTCCATATCGCTTATTCCTAATGGGGTCATTTGATCACTGCGTACCTTTCCCCGGTGGCATTTTTAAACCCGTTCAAAAACTGATATATTCATTTTGGATATTCTGCCGCCTGAGCCTGAAAGCCAGTTTTGTTTTTTTTAAAACTTGAAAAACCACCTTTTTCCCCATGGCAGAAAATAAGGTATAGTGGCAGACCCCCCTTACGTACCACCAAGCTAGCTCATACACGGGGATTTTTTTTTTAAGCTACATGCTGGATTTAAAAGAAAGAAGTGGTCAAAATAATGGATTTAAATGTGTATTTCAAACCCTTTTCAATGGTGATACATGCAAAATGTCACATTATTTGTAATGTGTTTTTTTAGAGTGTTCACATGGCTAATTTTTCCCCAGCTTGGAATCGGTGTCAATTTTGGACGTGGGTTTGATGCAATTTTTTCAAGGGGTGGTTTTCAGCCCCCGATATATGTATTGAGGTGAGGATTTGGCGCAGAACGCTGAAGAATTTTAAGTCCCATTTTTTTCATTGCTGGAAATAAATCCACATGGAAAAATCGGTTCATGCACAATGGCCGGATTTTTTTCATTAGAAAAAAAGGAGAAGATTGCAGTCATGCATTGTAGGGCTCGTCAAACTACAGCTGCAATATTTTCAAATATTAACA
Organism: Phyllomedusa bahiana; assembly: GCA_025379985.1. Classification (NCBI taxonomy): domain Eukaryota; kingdom Metazoa; phylum Chordata; class Amphibia; order Anura; family Hylidae; genus Phyllomedusa; species Phyllomedusa bahiana. Next base: position 19,131 of record JAODAL010019235.1, read on the forward strand.
TAATCGTAATCAAATATAATAAGATCAAAAGCTTTACTGAAATTTTAATGCAAAACTGAAGGGGGGTTAAATTGAAATGCAACAGGACACAAAAATGCATTGGGTGACCTTATTATTATTTCAAAAACCGTTCGTAAAAAATGCAGGGGAAAAAGAAGGAAAATCCAAACGTGAGTGATCTGCCAAAGCTCTCCCAATGGCATGTACCAGACTGATGACGTTGGCCACAAGCTGGCTGCTGACATACAGTTGGAGCAGACCCAGTGTAGGCTTGTATGCAAATGTGGCCCTTTATTCCGGATATTTAAAATTATTCGTCCCATTTCAAAACCCCTTTAAATTTGGGCCCCAGGGGCCCCCTGTCTACCGGTACCCCCTTGACTTAAGAAAAAAATATAAAGAAAACGGTGCTTACCACTCCTGTGATTTTCAGCCGCATTGCAAAAAAATTTTCCCAAAGGGCAGGAAAAACCCTCGCACCGGAGGGGCCCATACAACTGCCAGTTTGCGGGCTTAATTGTACAAGAAAAAAAGGGGAAGGGTTTAAAAGGGGGTTTGTCTCGCTACAAAGACAGCTTTCAACATGAAAGGGGAACACTAAACAAGATTTTTTCCCAAATATATTGGGGCTTTTTTTTTTTGTTTTTTTTTTTTTGTTTTTTTTTAAAGGGGAGCTACAAGTGATTTTATCCCCTTCTGTGCTCCTCGGGTTTTCCCAAGTAAACCGACCTGTGTATTTCCTTCCCCCTTGCTGTTTGTTCCCCTCTGATAAAAGGGAGCGATTTCACCCACATAGCACAAAACATAAGTACAGCTTTTTTGTTATCTGATTTTTCAGACAAAAAAAAAGAAATTGGGCTGCTTTTTTAAATTTAAAAATCTCGTGCTGTCAGGGACAGGGAAAGGCTTTTAGTTAATCTAATTAGCAGAAGTTAAAAACAGGGAGCTCATATCCCAAATTTAAAGACAGCGGGACCGGGAAAGGGGACAGAGAAAAGCACCCATTATTTTTTCATGCATCCTATGAAACCTGAGATGAGCCCAACCCCCTTTAAACCCCAGTAAATTCTAATTAAAAGGGCCCCTTCTTTATTTAATGTTTAAAAGTCCAGAAAGATATAATAAAACCTAGTAAGTATCCAAACGCTTACGCGTTTCAGACCGCATGGTCCCCTGATATATTGCATATATTGTATATTGGGGTGTTTTAATAGTACAGTATCTTTCTAGCACTGTGCCATAGCCTTTTTTTTTTTTTTTTTTTTTTAAACATTTTGGTACAAAGGAAAATTATTTAGAAGCAGTGAATTCTATACCGCTGTGGTTTTTGTTATCTATGTATTGTTTGGCTATTATTAAATTATGGTTTAAATGAAAGAAACCGGGCCAACCCCTTTGTGGGGATGAGTCTTTATCTTTTGAGTCCTGGGTCCATTTATGCCTGTCAATTACATGAGCTGAATCATGAATAAAATATTTTGGTTTCTTTTGGTGCGTTATTGATGGGATCTATTTGAGGTTTGCTGTATTTGTGGGATGTCAGGCTTTATTGACGGATATATAGTTAAAAAATAGGTTAAATGAAATTTGGGGTCAGTGCTTTTAAATAGCTGCTATGCTGAAAATTTCCATCACCGAGCCACGGGAAACTTCCCCAAAATATCTCGTCCGGGGTTTTGTGTGGTTTCCCAAACATGGCCAATTGTCATTTACTGAAAAAACAAATTTTGGGAAAACCTTTTAAACTTTGTGTTCACCCCTGCATTCTGCAAATCTGACCTCTACTTATCACAAAATCCAAGGCGCAAGCTCTGCTTACTGCCACAGATGCGCAGTTTTTTCCCAAAAGGGGTCGTTTAAAGGGACACTTCTATCAAAAGGAAATTAAATTTTAAAAGGGAAAAACAATTTTTCCCGGGAAAATTTTTTTTTTCCCTAAAAATTTTCCTGGCATACTTTTTTTTTATTTTTTTTTTTTATTTTTTGGCAGCCCTTTGAAATTTAACAAAAAAATGTAAATTTTTTTTCTACCCTGGGATCGCAAAGGCCCAGTTCAAAAGGCTTAAAATGGACGTATTTCAGTCCCGTAATTAAAGGGGCCCCTAAATGCACGAATTACGGCTGGGGAAAACGTTCCAGTCATTACGGTAATCCCCAAATTCTCATAGAGAACTATGGATTCCGTCTCCTCTCCCGCCGGCGAAACCGCCGCGGGGGGGGAGATAAGTGAAAAAGTGAATTACTAAACGGGTATACGCGCCCCTGGTAATGAAAGTCTATGGGCCGGCGAGGTGCCGGCCCCCCCCTTCCGCCCCGCCCCCTTTTCCCCACTGTTTTAAATTCCCCGGGGGGTAATTTTCCCTGCAATTAAGCCGTTTTGAAAATTGCCTTAAAGGGGAAAAAAACTCCTTAAGGGGAGGGGAGACTAATCTAACTTTTTTGTAGTTGCCCGTTATATCTATATAGGGCTCATTAAAAATAAAGATAATGATTTAATTATTGTTCGTTTGGGCAGCGAAAAGAAACAGCTTTGACTAACCCTGGCCAATGGGAAGGGGCAATTTCATGAAAAGTAATGGGGTAATTTTCTGCATGGGGGGAAAAGGGTTCTTCACAAACGGTCCAGCTGATTTAAATTTCCTTCAGAATTTAGTGGCCCTGGAAGAAGGGAAACATCAAACAGTCCCCCTCACTTTTTGTGCTATAAAGTCACAGCGGGGGAAGGCAGAGTAAGGGTATGTTCACAAATGGGATGGTTTTGGGTCCGAAAAACGCATTCCCAAAAAATGCTGAATCAATTGGGATCCAAAAAAAATTGAAAATCAGGTGTGTGGTTTGGATACGTTTTTGGGTGCAGCCAGGAAACAAAACCCCATAAAAGGACTTTTGCCCCGGTCCCTTTCCGGGTAAAAAATTTACTGTCAATTTTTTGAACGGGTCAGAAAAACCCCAAAAAGAAGATGCTGTAAAAGCATCGGAAACACTTGTCCCGAAAACCATGGTTTTTTCAAATTGAAAGCAAAGTAAATCACACTGCACATTGTAAAAAAAAAATAGTTTAGCCCCCAAATCCGTTAAAAAATATATTTTTAGCAACGAGAGTGAGATAACTTTAATAGTGGCAAAATCCGTAAAAATAAATTTATTTTTAACAACAAAAGCGAGATGCATTAAAAGCAGTAAAAAAAAAAAGGTTTTTTTTGCCCGGAAAAACGGGAAAAAAAAAAAAATTCTTTTTTGCTCCAAAAGCGAGAACTTTAACATTGTCAAAATCCGTAAAAAGAAACGTATTTTAGCGCCATAATCTGTAAAAAAAACGTATTTTAGCGCTAAAATCCCTAAAAAATTTATTTTGTGTCAGAAACGAGAGAACTTTAACAGCTCCAACATCGTAAAAAAAAAAACGATTCAGCCCCCAAAATCCAAAAAAAAGCGTATTTTTAGCGTCGAAGCGAGAGAATTTTTATTAGAAAAAAAAAATCTTGATTGCGCAAAATTGGTTAGCGACCAAACGTGATCTTTTTTTACGAACGGTAAAAACGAGGACACATAGACACTTGTATGAAATTTTAAAAAGGGTATAACCTTGTTAACCCCCACTATAGGGGGGACTTTAACTTTGGGTGGGTTTTCTTTAAAAAAAATTTGTGGCAAAAAGCCCCAAGAAATGCCGCTTTCCCATAACCCTGTATAAATTTTCGGCCTGCCTGGCTTTTTGAAATTTTTTAGAAAACGAAAAATGCTAAGAAAAACTGTTTTTTTTTCTGTACAGTGGAGACATAGTCTGTTTCACAAAAGTGAGTACACCCGCACATTTTTGTAAATATTATATCTTTTCATTGAAAAACCGAAGATATGACTCGTATACAATGTAAAGTATCATTGTTTGCTTGTAAAACAGTGAAAAATTTGATGGCCCCAAAATAACTCCACCCCAAAATTTCAATGTCAAAACCAAACTGAGTAACCCCTAAGCAAAAAATGGACAAACTGTGCTCACAAATGCTTCTACCAGGGGCCCTTTCAGTTTTGCACCAGTGTCGTGTAGCACTAATTTTAGGCTATGTTCATATTTGCGTATTTGCTCTGTATCTTGCATGCTTAATCTACAGCTAAAAGTGGAACAGAGAAAAAAGTATCAAGATTTAACCTTTCCTATTTTGGACCCTTTCTGATTAAAACCCAAAACCAAAAGAAAGGGTAGGCAGAGTGCAAAGGGGAATTATAAAGGTTTGGGGCCCTTTGTTAAAGGGGTTGTCTCACTACAGTAACTACTTTTTATGTTAAAGATCTCGCAAAAACAAGTCACTTTCCTATAATGTCCATTAACAAAACCTACCTTTCTAAAATCCCCTCTTTTATGGCTGCATCAGCTCCCCAGGTGCTATAGCTACAGACCTGTTCAATCTCTGATAGGCGCCAGCATGGTTGCTATACTACAACCTGGTTTAACTCACCCAGTAGAAGTCAGTAAACACGCCCCTGAATTCAAAATGAAACCAAGGAAAAAGGACTGAGGTAAGATGAATCAATATAGTGAGACAACCCCTTTAAAGGGGTATTCTCATCACATTGATTAGCTTTAAACATGTAAATGTAAAAAGGCAAAGTTAAATGCAGATTGTTGTCCTCCTGATTTTGTCTCATTCCATGGTTAGAGCAGATCTGATCTCCTGCTTGTGTACAGAAAGTTGCCTAGGCCGCTGTCCACCTCTCTCTGCTTTAGTAGCCCAGGCTGTGATGGTGATCTCATTTCCTACTGTGTCTTATCAGTAGCACAGGAGATTGCTTAACTTTCTTACTGGAAAAAGTTAACCCTTTAGAGCTCCGTAGCTTTGTGCTCTGCTCTTAAAACCCCTCCATCACCACTGTCCCTCTAACAGGCTCAGCTAGGAATAGCAGAGCTTAAATGACAGTCACTGCTGTAGAACTACCCACAGCCTGATCAGAATGTAGGAGTCGGAATCTGGCTGTAAAGAACAGGCTCTGTGAAACAACCGAGTGAGATTTCCAAAATGGTTAGAACACGCCTTTAAAGTAACACCCGTAGTAAATGGCCGATGACTGAAAATCAAAGCAAAAATAGTTTAGTTACCACTCTTAGGACACGTTCACACGGCTTATTTGCCGGCTTATTTATAGTTCTCTGAGAACTGTGGATTACCGTAATGACTGGGACGTATTTCAGCCGTAATTCGCACAGAACGGCGCGAATTACGGGCTGAAATATGTCCCAAAATAAGCCGTGGGAACATAGCCATAATGTGTATATTTATATTACATTTTCTTGCTTATAAATTCTGAGGGTGTAATTTTTCACCATCCACTTTGAATTGCCCTCTATATTAAATGGAACCACAATCTTTATTGGAGTTATAAAAGATTAAAAGGCAATGATGGTGATAGCTGGAGTATACAGCCATATCATCCAGTCATGACATCGGTCATAAAACCACATAACCTGTACCAATAATACAAATAACCATACCCCAGTATATAGAATGATATATAGGAAACAGAATGTGAGGGAACCTATTGGCAATAATGTTACAACAACGTACATAACAGCATGAAAATCATTAAATAAGACGGAAAGATGCAGAGCAAAGTTTTACAGTCAGACGAAGCAGCAGGCGAAACGCGTTGGGACTCTTACCACCTGTGGTCTGTAGATTTCTGTCTTTCAGGTTTTCCATACTCTTATGTACTTGTTGTAACATTACATAGTACGGTTAAAAAAAAGACATATGTCCATCAAGTTCAACCAATAGTTTCCCCTTACATTATGCTGTATGATATATATTATTTGGTGTACTGGGGTATTGTTGTTTATAGGTATTATTGATACAGGTTATATGGTTTTGGGATATTTATACCTTATGACTGTATACCCCCTCTTAGGTGGCTCTGTACTCCAGCTGTCACCTCATTGCTTTTTAATTTTTGTTTTTATCACTCCGATAAAGTTTGTGATTTTATTTAATCTACTCTAAGAGTATGTTCACACGGCGTAATTTTGGCGCACATTTCGCCGCGTGTTTGCATTTAATACGCGTCAAGATGCGCACCGCACGGTAATCCATAGCTCTCATAGAGAACTATGAATTATGCCTCGTCCCCCTGCGCGTACAATGCGATCATATTGCATGCGCGGGGAGATAAGTGACGTCAATTATTCGCAGCAATTATGCAGTGTGAGTAATGAATGTCAATGCCGCCCCCCCCTCCCCCCCTTCCCTCCCCCCTGTACTTCGGGAGTACTCGCTGATCAGAGTGACTCCCAAATCACCTGGCGTATTGCGGCGCGTACTGTACCCTAATATATGACCTTTTGTTTTTTGGTTTAATCAGTTTGTATGTGCAGATTCCTTTTATCCATAGGATACACTAGGCTGTTGTCTGGGGGCTTCATAAGTATAGGGGTCCAAGGTGGTTATTGTATGTCCTGGGGCCCATAATGCTGTTAAAGAGGTTGTCTCACTATGCTAAAGATCTTGCAAAAACAAGTCACTTTGCACTATGTGTCCATTGATAGTGTCCTACCTATTCCTAGATATCTCCTCTTGTATGGGCTGCATCAGCTCCTCAGGTCGCTATAGCTATAGACCTGTTTGATTTCTCCTGATAGGCTGCTAGTGCTGGTCGCTATAGCTACAGACCTGCTCGTCACTGCAGGCCAGCAGTAAAACCTTACCTGAATTCAAAAATTAAACTGAGAAAACAGGAGTGAGGTGAGATGAATCGCTGTGGTGAGACGGCTCTGTGTATATGGGCCGTGTGTAATGATATTTTGCAGAACTAGTCCCCCCTTATATCGGTGTTAAACATACTGGTGCAAAATGTCCTGTGAAAGTGGCCTAAGCCTGTGGGTGTCTTGTTTAGGCGCCAAGTTCCCCCACACAACACATGCCCTTTGTACAGCTTCAAGTTCATTGTGGACATCCCTTTAAATGGAAATCTGCCTCAGACATTATCAGCACCAATAATAGCGGCTGAAATGAAAACCCTGTTTGTTTTAATGATATCGTCTGGCGTCCGCAGGCGTCGCTCTCCCAGTGAATCCATCGATTTGTTGGCCGACATAGTAGCAGTCCTGCTTACAAGACTTAACACATTTGTGCAGACGCAGGGATCCATTGCATTACAGAAAACCATAGTGCTGGCACATTGCTTAACACACTTGTGAGGGGTATGGTTGCCAGCTAGCAGGTGGTCTCGGATCGGCGCTCTTCTGTCAGGCATTGCTGCCATGGCGACCCTCTTACAATGATATCATCTTATCAAGGGATTTCCCAGAGAGACCACAGAGTAGTAGAGTTATGCAGGGATTTGCATAGAGTCGGGGCACATGATAATGCAGAGCTGGGTAAAGGGGGAGCAGGTCTCTGTGATGCTGTGGTCCCCAGCAGGTGCCTCGGTGTCGAGGACACGACTAATTACCATCTGCATCCAAGGGGAAAACCATCCGCCCATCTGTCAGTTTCAGGACAGAGCTTCCCTTAACCCACCCCCGTCTCCCTTTGCACCGAACGCAGCCCCCTCCCCTGCACCGCCACGGTAAACACAGAGAACTTCAGGGACACAAAGCCTCAGCCCTCTCCCTCCATCATCTCCGAGCTTGGATCTCCTTAGCCTCCTTTATTCTCCGGTAGACTCTGCTGCTCAGCACTTGCCTCCCTCTCTCTCCTACCTTCTTTCATCCACTCTGCTCCTTTCCTCTGCAAAGCTTTGGCCTGTCCCCTGCAGTGTTCTGTCCTCTGTGCTCTACCTATCTGAGACATGAAGCGCTCCCTTCCCCAGGCGGCTGCTCTCCTGGCCTGACCGCCTTCCCCAGGGTCACTAGTCTCTGATGAAATGCAGGTTGGGATCTGAAGGACTTCTTCAATAAGACACCATGGAGCCTGTGAGCCACCAAGGAATGCCTCGTCTCTCCTGGATAGATACACTTTACAGCAGTAAGTCATCCTTTACTATGGGGGGGGACACATCTTTGGATAGAAAGCACGAATAGATATTTACCAATCTAGGAAAATACATTTACAAATCTGATTTTGCACCTGTAACAATTGTGATCCATAACCTTCTTATACCATGAATGAATGAATGACTGAATAGTACAACTGCCGTACATGTTACCCTGTTTCCCCGAAAAGAAGACACCCCTGAAAATAAGACCTAGTGCATTTTTTTTTATGCAATTCAGAGTTTGGCTGCTTATGCTGATGTTTGTGATGAAATCACTACAATATATTAATACATGTTGATGTTTGGTTCAACAATAATGTGAATTATTGTTCATAGAAAAAGAAGAAATCCCCTAAAAATAAGTCTTAGTTTGTCTTTAGGAGCAAAAATTAATATGACACTGTC
>JAODAL010019235.1:30000-72645 GCA_025379985.1 Phyllomedusa bahiana
TATTTGTTTGCAGTAGTTGAGTCCTAGTTGCACATATTGTAAATCTCCTACTAGTAACTTAGGTTAGTTCTCTTCGAAGCCAATAATGGAAGAATGTATAAAAACCATGGCATGTGGAGCTCTGTTCACTCTGAACCACAGCCATTATCGGAATGGTGGAGCGGATTTCCTGGGGCCGCACCGCTGGAGCGGATTTCCTGGGGCCCATCTTACATGACCACACAGATTGCACATGACCCTTCCTTTCTACCTCCATTTTTTTTTCTGCCTTTCACCCTTAAAGGGGTTTTATCGTTTCAACATTTGACAGCCATTTATACTGGTTGCTAAGCAGAGCTTATGAAATGGAGGGGCGTGTTTCTCCTCCCAGCAGGGAGTGTCTTCACTCTGCAAACACGCCCCAAAGTGCGCGCGTGAGAATTCATTCTGTGTGAGCTGGGGAAGGGGAGAGATTCCCAGCTGTCGGAGACTAAGGAATCATTGGAAGTGAAAAGCTAAGTGTAACTCGATTGTGTATGTCTACATTTCTCGCTCTCTCTACATATTTTGTAATTAGAATGGGCATTTGACATTCAGCACTCTGGGAAAGATGGGTGTTTTTTTCCCTCTCTCTCTCACATGCAGTGATATATCCTGCCGATTATTACACCTCTGACCTCTACAGATCTGCAGAACAAATATATACACTTTATCTGTTTGTGTTTACATGGGACTGCACAAGATCTCTCTCTCTGCTGCAGGACCACTGATCGCATTCAGTGAACGCAGCAAACCCCGCACTGCACACGTCAACTGACCGCTGTCAGTGAATGCTGCAAACCCTGCACCGCACACGTCGACTGATTGCTGTCAGTGAATGCAGCAAACCCCGCACCGCACACGTCGACTGATTGCTGTCAGTGAACGCAGCAAACCCCGCACCGCACACGTCGACTGATTGCTGTCAGTGAATGCAGCAAACCCCGCACCGCACACGTCGACTGATTGCTGTCAGTGAATGCAGCAAACCCTGCACCGCACACATCGACTGATTGCTGTCCGTGAACGAACGCAGCAAACCCTGCACCGCACACGTCGACCGATTGCTGTCAGTAAACGCAGCAAACACCGCACACGTCGACTGATGGCTGTCAGTGAACGCAGCAAACACCGCACACGTCGACTGACCTCTGTCAGTGAATGCAGCAAACCCCGCACCGCACACGATGACTGATTGCCGTCAGTGACCGAACGCAACAAACCCCGCATCGCACATGTTGACTGATTGCTGTCAGTGAATGAACGCAGCAAACCCCGCACCGCACACGTTGACTGATTGCTGTCAGTGAACGAACGCAGCAAACCCCGCACACGTGAACCAACTCTCTCCCCCCCCCCCCCCCCCCCCCCCGACCGGAGCTCTCTCTCCCTTCCAAGAATTAAATAAACGGCCCATTCTCTTAAACCATAGCACTTTGCTTATGGTAACCACGGGACTACAAGCTTAGATTTTGTGGCCCCACCTGTTGAACTATGAACTTTGAAATGAGAAAACCCCTTTAAAAGCAGACCCAGTTGCCCACCTTTCCCAGAGACCTACCGGGGGTCTCTCTGCTCACCTGTGGGCAGGTCCAAACCTGGCTACAGCGATGTGCTGAAAGTGTATATTTGAGTATGCTGTTGTACCCATACACTTTAAAAGCCAAGTTCTAGTTACAGGTGTCTTGTAGTACCTCAAAGGTGAACATATGCCTCTAGCACAGTGTGAACAGGCATCTAGGCAATTTTTTCGTTTTACAGCTCCTTTTTTCCATTTTTCATTTTGCTCCAGCTTGTGTAGTGCCTGTAACTAGCCTTTCATGTCATGTCTAGTGTCTGTTTAAATCATTGTCATCCATAGATTAGGGAACAGAAACCCAGGAAATATCATTCTCACTTCAGCCCTGTCTACATTATGTTTAGTTTACAAATCTAGCTGCTTGTAGAGGAGATTTGGAAAAACTCTACTTGCCTTGTCCTATAATCCACTGTAAATTAAATGTAGATAAAGTTGACAACACTTACACTATCTACAGTGGGTTGCAGAAGTATTTATACACCTTGAACTGTTCGTCAGTTTTAAATGTTACAGCCACAAACCTAAATGTATTTTATGTGAACAACACAAAGTAATAAGTATTTGTGAAGTGCTGATGATATGCACTTTTCCACATTTTTTGCAAATTAAAGACTGTAATGAGTGGTGTGCATATGTATTCCACCCCTCCCACCGGGGCAGCACGTTGTAGGACCACCTATAGCTGCATTGACAGCTGCAGTCTGTTCGAGGATGTCTCTACCAGTTTTGCACATCTAGAGGCTGGAATTTGTGCCCATTCCTCTTTGATAATAGCTCTAGCTCAGTCATATTGGGTGGTGAATGGTTTTGAACAGCAATTTTCAAGTCCTGCTAAATATTCTCAATGTGATTTCGCTCTGGAATTTGGTCCATTTTCACACATGACTATGACTTTGATGTAAAACCTTCCATTGTAGCTTTGGCTGTATGTTTAGGGTCGTTGTCCTGCTGGAAGCTGAACCTACGCACCAGTCTCAAGCTTTTGCAGCCTTTAAGGCCCGGTTCACACGGCTTATTCAAGCCGTATTTGCGGGACGGATCCTGCCCGCAATACGGCTTGAATAAGGGGCGCGGGTGCGGCGGGGGAGCTGCTCGCCGGCCCCATAGACAATGCATTATTTACGGCGCGTGCGTGCCGTAAATAATGTGCATGTCACTTTCTCCCTCCGCAGCGGATTCGCTGAGCGGGGAGGAGCGACGGAATCCACAGTTCTCTATGAGAACTGGGGATTACCGTAATGACAGGGATGGATTGGAGCCGTATTGCAGCGCAAATCCGGCGGGCAGTACGGCTCCAATCCGCGCCCAAATAAGCCGTGTGAACGAGGCCTAAGGCTGTGTCTACACAGCACAGGCTTTTCATCATATTTACGTCAGATTCAGTATTTTGAATCTGCTGAAAATCCGACTGAACCTAGTGCTGTGTAGACTTCAATAGAAATCTGTGCTGTAGTCTACACAGCATTGGCTTTCTACTGATGGCGCCAGCCATCCGTCAGAAAATAGAACATGTTCTATCGTTCGCCAGATTCCTGTGCAACCCATGTACTGGCCCGCCGGGAATCCGAAATCCAAATGCATTTTTTTGCGCAAAAAAACTGCGCTGCGGTGAGGTTAAATACCGTTGGATTTCCGATGTTTTTTTAACTTTGCTTCAGGATTGCCCTGTATTCAGCTCCATCCATCTTCCCATCAACTCTCTCGAGCTCCACAGGCCCTGATGAAACAAAGCATGCCCAAAGCATAATGCTGCCGCTACCATGCTTCACAGTGGATGGCGTATTCAGTGTGATGTGCGGTGTTGGTTTTCCTCCATACAAAACGTTTAGCATTTAAGCCAAAAACTTCAATTTTGGTCTTACCTGACCAGAGCACCTTCTTCCACATGCTTGTGGTGTCCCCTATATAGCTTTTTGCAAACTTCAAACAGGACTAATGGCTTGCTTTCATAAAGGACTTTTTTTTTTTTTTTTGCCACTCTTCCAAAAATGTCAGATTTTTTGGGTATCCGACTAATAGTTGTCCTGTAGACAGCTTCTGTCACCTGAGCTTTATCTCTGCAGCTCCTCCAGAGTGACCCGGGCCTCTTGGCTGCTTCTCTGACTAGTTTTCTCCTTGTCTGGGTTCTCAGTTTAGGTGGACGGCCACCTGTCTTGGTAGGTTAACAGTTTTGCCATACTCTATCCTCCTGTGGATGATGGATTGAAAAGTGCTCTTTAAGATTTTCAGAGCTTCGCATTTTTTTTTTAAACCCTAACCCTGCAATACACTTTGCCAGAGTTGTCTGGTTTGTTCCTTGGTTTTCATGATGCTGTTTGTTCATAAATGTTCTTTAACATACCTCTGAGGCCTTCACAAAACAACTGTAGTTATACTGAGAATAAATGACATACAGATGTATACTATTTACTAATTAGGTGACTTCTAAAGGCAACTGATCACACTGAATTTTATTTAGGGGTATAAGAGTACCAGAAGTTTAATACACATGCACACCACGCTTTTCAGTTTTTTAACTTCTAAAGAATTTGGAAAAGCACTTCACAAATACTTGCTACTTTGTTTTACTCTATCACAAATGAATAAAATATATTTAAAGGGGTTTTGCCGCGATCTCATTTCATACCTCCTGCATTCAGCTCTTTAGCTCTGTGTGCTCAGAAGGAGGCGTTTGTGATCTGTTTGAATTGCATATCATGTGTCTCTACAGGATGACATCACCCTGCCTTTCCTCTCTTTCGTCAAAGAAAGGTCTGTTTATGTATAGAGCTGTGAGTAGCTACATTGTAGCTCAGAGGTATCATTTTTGCTTCACAGCACAAGGGTCCTAGGTTCAAATCCCTACAGAAACCAAAACCTGTGTTTTTTGTTTTGTTTTTCTCTTCATCAACGCACATACCTCTGAGGTTTATTTTAATTTATCTGCGCTGTTTGACTAATTACTAAGGAGTACAAAGGACAGGAGTAGAATGACAGCACCTGGGGTTTGAACACTCAGTAGCTGCCCGAGAGTAGAGGTGATGTCTGAGCATGTCTGACCAGGATTGAGGAGCTCACAGCCCCTGGAGACGAGCTGTAAACAATGGATCACTAAAGGAGCAGCTAAGACAAAAACGGTCCAGAATTTTTAACAACGATGAATGGTGAAAATGTTTATTATTTGATTTGCAAGCTTCCCACGTCAATTTTACTTCATGGCAAAACCCCTTTAAGTTTGTGACTGTAATGTTTAAAAAGTAGGAACAGTTCAAGGGATATGAAAACTTTGGCAACTATAAATGTAGCTTTATTTAGCTGTTCAGGATCTGTGATGTGAATGAATGTGTAGGTACTCTTATAGAAGAACAATCCAGTCTACCTCTTTGTGGCCTAAAATAGCTTGTCACAAGTAGTAATAAACTGCAGTTCTCTCTGGACATTTCCAGTGGTTGTATGCAGGTGATCGTCAGTCCTTGAAATGTTGCAGCATAGGACTAAATCCATTATGAATAGTCTAATACCACTTAGGGGCCAGTCTGCAAATGTAGAAGGATTCAAGAGAGTGGTTAGGGGCACCAAGTAGACTTGTAAAATGTGAACTTTAGCAAAGTCTTTTTACGCTTGTGGTGTATGGATGAAAATAAGGTTCTACTCACGTCACATTTCTTGCCTCGGTTGCAGTTGTTCATTGGGAGACCTTGAAAAACTTTTAACATCATAAACCACAGAGGAGCCAAGGGAATCTATAGAGTAAATGTAGCCTCTTTTCCACTACGTTTCCTCTACTGCTATTTTTATACCCTTCTGGTCTACCTGTGTATTATGTCCACCACATGAAGGGGCAGATTTACCAATACTGTCTCATAGATGGTGCATGCCTTGACAGTCTGTTCTAAGTTTACACCCTATATTAGTTGGCTTACTTTATCCCGCTAATTGTGCCAAAGTTGTATCACATTTCTTTGGCGAATGGCGCAGCACAGTGAACCAGGTCCTTTTTAAGAAGCAGTGCCTCCTTTACCGAGTCCAAACCCCTTGTGTCTAGAAACTGCCTAAAACACATAACAGATGTGGTCTAAAGTGTGGGTGCCAAAATTCTCGTGCAATTGCCTTAATATGCCCCGAAGTGAATACAAACGGGAAATAGCAATACAGTCCAAAAGAGACTGTCTGCTCTATAGTTGGCTCTGTCATGGTATGTGTCAGGATACCTTATCCACAGTATTCGGACAGAGGCGGGTAATGTGATGTGAATGGGGCCTAAGGTTGAGTTCCTTGAGTGCCTAAGTCTATTTCTCCATATACTTAATACAGAAGTGTAGGAGGGCACCTTTCAGTGCAACTGTAGTTTAGACTGAAACCTATCTGACCACTTGTGATTATCTCATAACATCAGCTCGTATCTGGGCTTCATTTATAACATTCAGATACTGTTGGTAAGGTCAGTTTTCCTCAGTATTTTGAATGAAATCAGACTGCTCATTTGCCTAGACAGTTTCTTCTAACAGTATCACTGATGGGCTCCTGAGATTTACAATTTTATTTCTTGATATAAAAGAGGGGGCAGGCTTAAAGGGGTTGTCTCATCTCAAAGTTTCATAGGATGCATGAATGAAATAATGCTGCTTTGCTCTGTCACTTCCTGGTCAAGCTGTCTGTAATTAGCATATGAGCTCCATGTATTCAGATCTCTGCTAATTAGATAAACAGTCTCCAGCTGTCAGGACCAGGGAAGCTTCTGAGTTAAAGTAAACAGTGGTAATTACTGTCTTTTGTCTGAAAGATCAGGTAACAAACAAGCTCTCCCTGTCTGGGGAGTTCTATGCTGCCCCCACCTGTGTGATGACATCACTCCCTGCTATCAGATAGAACAAACAGCAGGGGAGAAGGAGTACACAGGTCCGTCACTTGGGGAATCAGAGAGAGCACAGAAGGTGATCAAATCACTTGTAGCTCCTTAACAAATAAAAAATGAACAAAGCAATATATTTGGAAAACATCTTTATTTAGCGTTCCCAACATGTTGAAAGCTAATCTTTGTAGCGAGACAACCCGTTTAAAAGTAGCAGCATCAAACTGAATTGCCTCAAGATATTTTCACAGAGCCACCGGCATCTTCAGACTGCTCAGGCTATGGGTGGTTCTATGGCCGTGATTGGTATATCAGCTCTGCTTTTCCTACCTGATCCTGTTGAACTGACACGATTTCTGGAGATCTGTAAAGTCATCCTCCTGACCACTGCTTCAGCCTCTAAGAGCAGCGAGAGGTGGCCAGTAACTGCAAAAGTAGGTGAGATCTGTTCCTAACGCTGAAGAGAAGCAAAATCAAAAAGCAATGTATTTGGTACTAGTCTCTATTTTCTATTGTCTACCTGTTTAAAGCTAATCTGTCAAGCGAGAAAACCCCTTTAAGCATTTAAAACCCTTGTTGATTCCTGTTCACAACCTGGATTTTATGGCGAACATGTTGAATAGTCTTTGTGAAAAACGCTAATTGAGGCTGGTAGCCAACGACAATCCATCCATTACACTGAAGACCTGTAATACCAACATAAAGGAAGGAGACGTCTTGTTTACATGAGGGAAAACCCACAGATTTCTGCCATGAGTTTGGACTTTATATGTGGCAGATTTTGTTGCAGTTACAGGTGCGAGTTAGCCCCATTGAATTGGGCTCGTTCATGTCCTGTCCACCCAATGTGAAATCTGCATGGAAATTGGGTCAAATAACGGGTCACCTTTTTCCACACCCACCCCAAGGTGTGGATTTTCTTATCTGTAAAAGGTGCACCATAGGTAATAACATGAACCTGGCTCACAGAATGATAGAACATGGAATCCTGGTGGAATGTGTGCAGATTCTATGTTGATTTTTGTGTGTGAACAAGTCTTTATATCTCCTTCTTGCTGGATCCACTTCAGACTTTGGCTTAAACTGCATCAAAAGCACTTCTTCCAAAAAAGAAAACTGTGGGGCAGATTTACTGTGGCTATTGTGCTTCATTGTACATGGCTTGTTATTACTTCATAATGCAGCAAAAATATGCAAAATGTTGGTACAATTATTGGTCCAATCGAAGCCAACTATGAAGTGGTATAAAATCAAATTAGTGATTGAACGTGCGCCATATTTATCATGCAGCAGGATCCACTATGGGGGGTTAAATCTTCTCTACTCTTCTTTAGTTTTTTTTTGTAGTGCCACATGTGTTTTTACTGCTTATGGTGTTTTTTTCCTGTTGTGGTTTTCCCATAACGGATGATAAATCTTGAATCACACCCCAAAAAATTTTTGGACAGATAAATGGAGGTCTATGGGGGAAAAAAATAAAGCAAACTGCCACACGTACAACATATTGCAACTGGGAGAAAACAGCCACTAGCCAAAATTGCAACAAAACCCTGTATGAAATCTGCCTAAAGTTTTATTAGGCCAGTGTTCTATGGAGGGTAAATGGTTTAAGAAAACTTTTCTTTTCTTCTGGTTGAAACCGCTCCGCACTAGTCCATGATACGTGTCTGGTATTGCAGCTTAGGGCCGTTGATGCATTCGGTGCATTTTTGATGCGTTTTTTTTTTTAGCAGGAAGGTACAGCAATTAATGCTGTACATTTGCTGTACAAAAATCGTGGTAAAATTGTGATTTTTACCGCAATTTTTGCTGTTTTTTTGTGCAGCATTAATTGCTGTGCCTTCCTGCACAAAATACTATCTATCATACATGAAAAAAACTTTGAGATTCTTAGGACACGCGTTTTGATCAAAAAATGTTTAAGCCACCCCCGGCTTACAACGGGATCTCAAGGCGGGTGGTCCTACGCTATCTTTACCTCTCAATAGAGCCAAATTCAGACTTCTCATTGGGTCAACCGACCTCCATGATCCAGAGAGAAAAAAAAAAAAAAACACCAACCTTGCAAGCATACTGCACTGATATAACAGCCTGTGGGGGTGGGCGGGGTGCAAGAAACCAAAATGGAGGCATCCCTTCCTCCCTATATAGATTAAAGGCAATATATCCCAAATACAACGTATAGTTCTGCACAAAAAAACATTTCTGAAAAACACAATGTGAACCTGGGTGCGGCATATATATATGTGTGTATATATATATATATATATATATATATATATATATATTGTGTGTGTGATATATATATATATATAAAAAAATATAATATAGTGTTATAATATATATATATATATATGTATGTATATATATATATATATATATATATATATATATACATATATACATACATACATACATACATACATACATACATACATACATACAAACCATTACCAGTGGCACACTAACTGCTAAAAGGGCTATACAATACATGGAAACCTCTAAAGAAGCATTTATGCGATCTATCATACATGAAAAAAACTTTGAGATTCTTAGTACACATGTTTTGATCAAAAAGCCAGGGGTGGCTTAAACATTTTTTTTTATCAAAACGTGTGTACTAAGAATCTCAAAGTTTTTTTCCTGCACAAAAAACACATAAAAAAACGCATCAAAAACGCACTGTGTGAAAGCACCCTGAGGCTGAACTGCAATTCCTGGTGTTACCTGTAGACAGGTGTGGTGTTGCTTTTGGTAAAAAAAAAAAATCCATGCTTTTTGAATCCTAGGCAACCAGATTTGAGCTACCAGATTGCCCAATGAAAATGGGCGGAAGGGGTTATCGGTGCTAAACTTGGCAAAATGGTGCATGTGGGATTATTTGTGGAGGATCTCCCTAGACATACTGAACGCTTCAGGGGAAAAAAATGTTGCATAGAAAATAGAATACATTTGCTTCAATCGATAAAGCCTATATAAACTGATGGCTATGTAGTATTTCATACTGATGGATGCTTTATATGGAAGCTGTATCTGTGCAGGGCTAACCGTGAAGAGGTGGCAGGTACTAGATCAGGCTTGATTGGATTATAGACTGTTTTCCTCCATCTCATAGCTTAACACACTGCAGCGCACATAATAGATTCCACTGCAGGGGTGCAAATGCATAATCAATGCACTAGAAACCGAAGCGCCTCTCACCAGCCTAATCTGCAAGAATCAATTTCATATAGACTCCTTAAAGGGAAATTTTTGGAAAAGATGGCATTTCCCATTGTAGATGTCCTCTTGAGATTTTCTCCGCACTCTCTAAGTAATTAGTCCTCTGTGGGTGATGGCTCTGCATGCTCTTTCACAGTTATCAGGATTGAAGTTAAAGGGGTTTTGCCAGGACCTGCCTTATCTGCTAAGAAGCAAATGTAAACAAAGCCAGGCTGAGCTGAGAGCCAGAGACATAGCCAGAGCACAGAGCCATGCATAAGGGATCGTGTACAATGTTCACTCAAATAATCAAACTACAACTAGTGGATTCTGTATACAAAAGACAACCTATTTCTACCCGGTGCCTTGAAAGCTTCTTCAGCTCCCTTTCATCAGATAAGAAGTGTGCTCTGCGCAAGCCCGGCCAGCACCTCTTGTCAGGTCGTATCTAATAGAAGCTTTTAAGTAACTGAGGGCAGGTAAGGCAGCCTGTAGCTCTCTCAGGCTGCAATTTTTGTAATCACATATATTTAGAAAAGTGATTACATAGCTATTTTGGAGGATCCCACGTCAACATTACATCGTGGCAAAACCCCTTTAATGTCCTATAGTATCAATGAGGTGTCAATAGAGAAGTCATAGGACTCATATTCAGCTGGACCTGTTAATTAAAGGGGTCCTCCTTACTTAGTAATAACGAACCCCAATAATAATTAACATGGGGGTAGGATAAGTGCTATATAATGAACTTCTAAGACAGGGTTTTGCAACATGCGGCCCCCAGCCATTAGGACACAGACATGCGTTGTCTCTGTCCTCATTTAACGGAAAGTAATGTTCATCTTTTGTCAGCACTGATATGGTGGGCACTATATGGTTGGCACTGTTATAGACCTGAACATGTTATTTTAAGCAACCAAATGAGCAATCCAGCAAAAGCTGTTTCTGTATTATCTCCGGATTTCTTCCATAAAGGAGTATTTCTGACAATCATGGCGGATCCTCAAGATAGACCATAAAGATGTCTGATAGGTTGAAGAAGAGGCCGTGTATGTGTGCTGTTCTCTTTAGTTATAGTTGTAAAAACGGCAACTTCTGTAACCCAAAAAGCACGACAATTTTTTTGGGCCACATTCATAGCTCAATGGCTGGACTAGACTGAACCCAGTAGCAGACATCTTTGGCCTTCTGTAACCCCCAAAAATCACACTAAAAATTGGCTCCTCATATCCTCTCTTTGGAGTACCGAAAATGGGACCTCCCTTTTTGATCTCTGCCAGTCCCTATCCTGGAATAGTATGACAGTGTGGCCCTTACACCTGAAAATGTTATGCACCCCTGATAAAACCCCTATAAATGCAACTGTTACCTATTGCCTTCAACATAATATACCGTATATAATCGAGTCACTGTCGGCGCTCGGGCGCTGCGATGGTCGAACAGGTCTGTAGCTATAGCGACCTGAAGAGCTGAGGCAGCCCATACAAGAGGGGATATCTAGGAATAAGTAGGACATTGTTAATGGACATATATTGCAAAGTGACTTGTTTTTGCAAGATCTTTAACATAAAAAGCAATCCTTGTAGTGAGACAACCCTTTTAAGTTCAGGGAAGGTTGCAGGTGACTACAGTATGGAAGCCCTGGCCAGCCTGCTGACTAACCTGCATACGTCCGGAGGCCAGTAATGCTATAGTGTAGCCACCAGCAGCTCTCCCCAAACGGAACGTCACACTCCTTTCCCATGAGACCTTTAGGGCATATTTAGATTTCAGTGGAGCGGCTAATGGTGTATAAGTCTCTCCACACCTACATGGTGCCTCTCTCTGAGGAACGTTAGTGCTTAAAAGAACTAGCAGCAGTGTCTACTAAATGGTTGCCTGTTCTCATCCTCCCAGCACAGTTTACAGCCTCCAGTTTCCCATCTGGAAAGTGGCAGTAAGATAAACTGACTAATTTTAAAGGTAGATTTAGGAGCCTGTAATTATTTTCTTCTGGACAGAATGATTAGGACTTAGTAATGTGATGAAGTGTGTTAAAGCCTTTCCCTTGTATAATCCTTAAATCAGCAGGATTTAATGCGGAGATACAGCTAATAGTTGATAATCCACTCTATACGGCTGGGAATTCCTAAGGGTAAAGGCTTCCCTGGCACTGTCCTGTATCCTTGAGTACGCTCATCACTGCTGCTCGTCACTCATCTTTACAGCAGTGCCACTAAGTGCCAGTTTACGTTGGGACTGTTCAATAAGTGGCTCATATAATGCACTTTCTGAGGGATTGAGCCTTTCAAACACATCCTGCAAGAAATCTCCACAGGAAATGTTGATGAAGGGCATCTATATCTGAAGATCAGCTGAGAGAACAGGAAAGAGATTTAGATTTGATAAGAGTCTAAAAAAACTTTAAAGCATTGGGCCTCAATTGACATTGAAGTCCTGGATTCATAACTCTGGGGATGTCAAGCTATGGCAATAACTTTAAACCTGGTTAATTATGTAACATCGAGAGCTGATATTTCTAATTGGTGAATGGGTCACAGATCTCCTTAAAGGGGACGTCCACTTTATAAGGCCATGTATACATGGCTTAAACCAGGACGTAATTCGGTCCGTAATTACGCGCCGGAGTGCGCCTATTACGGACTGAAAATGTCCTGGTCATTACGGTTATCCACAGTTCTCATAGAGAACTGTGGAGTCCGTCTCCTCTCCCTGCTCGCACAATACGACGCGCTGGGAGATAAGTGACATGTCACTTTCTAGCGGCGTATCCGCACCGCGAGTAATGATTGTCGATGGGCCGCCGAAGTGCCGGCCCCCCGCTCCCTCTCCTGCCCCCGGCCACACGGCGTAATTGCGGGGCGTAATTACGTCCCGCAGTTAAGCCGTGTGAACATAGCCTAACATGTGAATTCATACAAATTTCTAATATACATGTATTTTCAAATTCTTCTCTTTATACAAATGCGGTAGGTCCCTATTTAGAAAAAAATGGTATAGCCGACAGTTCTGTCCATAGTAATGACTCATGAAGCAACTTGGTGGGCTAAACAGTCATCTGACAACCACATATTTCACATGAGCCTGGTATCCAGGTAACAGTAGTGTATGGAGGAGCAGAACTTCTCCAGTATTACTACCTCCAGTAGCGTCTAATCATGTGACCACCACACAGGTCATGTGACCCTGGTATCCGGGTAACAGTAGTGTATGGAGCAGCAGAACTTCACCAGTATCACTACCTACAGCAGTGTCTTATCATGTGACCACCACACACGGTCATGTGACCGTGATATCCAGGTAACAGTAGTGTATAGAGCAGCAGAACTTCTCCAGTATTACTACCTCCACAGCGTCTTATCATGTGACCAACCACACAGGTCATGTGACCCTGGTATCCAGGTAAACAGTAGTGTATGGAGCAGCAGAACTTCTCCAGTATTACTGAACCTCCAGCAGCGGTCTTATCATGTGACCACCACACAGGTCAATGTGACCCTGGTATCCAGGTAACAGTAATGTATGGAGAAGCAGAACTTCTCCAGTATTACTACCTCCAGCTGTGACCACCACACAGGTCATGTGACCCTGGTATCCAGGTAACAGTAGTGTATGGAGAAGCAGAACTTCTCCAGTATTACTACCTCCAGCAGCGTCTTATCAATTTACAGTTAACTTTATTAACATGACAATGTCACCTATAGACAGTTTTGTTTTTTAAACAGTTAAAAGGGTGTTCCAACCATAGACTTTGATGGCATTTCTTAGTGATATGGCATCAAAGTTTGATGGGTGCAGATCTCTCAGGAATGGGCCCCCAAAAGTTAGGTCTCAGAATGGAGAGTCAATTGGGCTTGTGCAAGACTCTCTATTCTGTTCGATCTGTCTTTTGAGTTCAGCCGAACACACTTCTCATTTGTACTTGGAACTTCCATAGCGTTTGTGCACAACTTTTGCATTTCGTTCTACCGACTCTTAATTCTGAGCCATCAGTTTTGGGCGCCCATTTTCGATTGGTCCCAGAGGTGATCAGACTTTGATGGCATATCCTATCAATAGGCTCTAAAAGTCTATGGCGGGAACACCCCTTTAAGTTTATTAAGAGCATACCGATAGCACAAGTTATACAATAACTGTGTTTTAGACACTCCTGTGCCTTGTCTGACAAAAAGGCTTATGGCCTCGATGAAAGGGGTGTGGCTTAGTGTGCACCAAATTTTTGACGCATTTACTGGCATAAAGAAAGCCCACTTAACAAAGGTGTAAAGTTAGACAAAACGGTTCTAAAATTCATAAGATTTATCAAGGATTTGGTAAATATGGCACATTGTAAAACTGTCTGGTCTAACTTTATTATCGAATATCAGACTTCATTTACAATGGATCATTGTGTGTGCAAACTCGGACTTTATTATTGGTGCCAAAGAGTTTTAGTGTAGGGTTAGATGGTCTGGTGGAGTTTTCCAGTGATATCACTGTCTTACGGGTAGAATCCATTAGCGGCTACAGTTCCATCCGCACGCAGCTACCAGACCGCCTGATCCTACCTCTAGGCTGCATTCACGCACTGTTAGCTGGTGTAAACAGCCTAAGCCTTAGGTTAAAGGGAGAGAGGCCCAAATTCACACTACTCCTTCTTATTGGAGACGGCAGAGTGAGCAGCTGTACTTTGATATGTATTGGGAAGCAATATAGATTCAGCCAGTGCACTGCTGTTTCATATTTCTTCCTGTGCTCCATTGGGGTACATCCATATGTGGCTTAAATACAGCAGGTTTTTTACATGGAATTTTGCACAAAAGATACCTCAGGAATTACAGTAGAAAGTAAGGTACTTTATCTCATCCACAGGCTGAAGAAGTTTTTTTTCCTATGGAAAATATCCTGCATTATGCATTTTTTAAGTGTCCAATTTTGCAATGGATTTGTAGCAAATATTCCTTGTTAACCTCAATGAGGAAATCAAAATCTCTATGCAGGCTATTGTTGCAGGTTTTTCTTCAATTTATCTGTGAAATTGCAGCAAATCTGCTGATATCCAAACTATTGATTTTTTTTTTCTTTTCTATTTTGCGTAACCTACAGAAAATTCCTTGGTGGCAAATCTGCTCTAAAAGCAGCAACATTGAATGCAGGTTTGTGTTGCCAGTATTTTTGCGCTTTTAGTAAAGAAATTTTCCATAGCAAACCTGATTTGTGTTAGCCAGGTGAAAGCACATGGGACAGAATCGCTGGAATTTTGTTCAGGTAAAATCTGCAGTGGATTACGACGACAGGCAAGTGTAGAAGATTTTACAAATTTTATTCACCTGCTGTGGATGTTTTCAACAAAAAAAGCATAAGCATGCCATGAGTTTTTAGACTTGCAGCTGATTCTGTTGCAATTTTGTTGCATCTTTAAAGATGCAGGAAATCCACAGCACATCTGTGCAGACTCTGACCCGCAGCATCTTCTCAACTGTGTGAGCATCCTCAGGATGAAAATATAGTTGAAAACTATGGCTGAACAGGGAGCCAATGGCTAGGCCACTGGTAGGCCAATCCCTACCCTGAAGCATCCCTTAGGCAGATGAGGCGAGTGTAATTTAATATTTTTTGATCATCGGGGCCCTGTATACCACCTATTCCCTAAAGGGGGGCCCTTCCCAAATCATCTACAGCGGGAATATAAACTTACCTATGTATCTACAGGGGCATATATGCCTACTATCAACAGGGGACTGTATAACTTCCTACATGGGGCATATACAGGTATCTGCCACGGGGGGAATATAATTCCTATCTGCCTTCATGGGGCTTTTAATTACTTCCTACTGCCTACGTGGATATTAGTCCTTTCCCCTACAGGGGCATATATACTTGCCTATCTACCTACAATAGGTATATATACCTCCTAAGTATCTCCCCTACGGGGGGGCATTATACGTACCTATCTCCAAAGGGGCATTTCTTGCCTATCGCTACGGGGGATATACACTCACCGGCCACTTTATTGGACACCATGCTAGTAACGGGTTGGAACCCCTTTTGCCTTAAATCCCTCAATTCTTCAGGGCAAGATTCCCAAGGTGTTGCAACGAGCTAAAATTGGTACCAGGGGCCAAAAAGAGTCTCCCCAAAAAAACCCCCACACCAAGACACCCCCACCCCCCACCACCCCAACCTTGTACAAAGGAGGATGGATCCTGCTTTCATGTTGTTGCGAAAATTTGACCTCCCATCTGAATGTCGCAGAGAAATCGAGACTCATCAGACCAGGCAAAGTTTTTCCAATCTTCTACTGTAATTTCGTGAGCTTGGGCAAATTGGGCCTCTTTTCCCTTTTTTAGCTGAAAGGAGTGGCACCCCCGGTGTGGTCTTTGCGCTTTTACCCATCTGCCTCAAAATTCGCCGTACGTGCGTTCAAGATGCTTTCTGCCTACCTTGGTTTTAGGGTGGCTATTTTAGTCACTGTTGTTTCTATCAGCTGAAAAACCCGTCTGCCTTTTCCTTTGACCTTGGGGACAACCCAAAGGGATTTCCGCCCCCAGGACTGCCGCTCACTGGGTGTTTTTTCTTTTCGGACCCCAACCTGTAAACCCAGAGTGGTTTTGCGGAAATCCCAGGGTCAGCGTTTTTTGAAAAACTAGACCCGCCTTTGGGGCCCAACAACCATGCCACGTTCAAAGGGACTCAAATCACCTTTTTTTTTCCCCCTTTACGATGCTCGGTTTGAACTGCAGGAGATTTTCTTTTACCCCTGTCTATATCCTAAATGCACTGAGTTGCCGCCCCTGTGATTGGGGTGATTGAAATTGTGTTAACGGCAGTTGGACAGGTGTACCTAATAAAGTGGCGTAGTGTAGTGTACCCTTTTGTCTACGGGGTATTACCTACTTCCCCCACCTAAAAGGTTGTGTGTGTAGTATTTTAAATAATTTTTTATAAATCTACCACAGGGGCATATTACGTCCTTCTCCTACATGGGGCATATATACTTACCTATCTGTCTACAGGGGATATATATGTACCTATCTGTCTACAGGGGCATACATACCTACCTATCTACCTACAATAGGTATATATACCTACCTATCTGTCTACAGGGGCATATATACCTACCTATATACCTACAATAGGGTTTTAAAACCTATCTCCCTACAAGGGGATATAAAACCTACCAAACAGCCTACAGGGGAAAATTTATTTTATTTTTAAAACTATCTGCCTACAGGGGATATATGCGTACCTGTCGGGCCTCCCAAAGGGTAATATATCCCTCCCCCACCCTCCCAAAAATTAGCCATATATCCCCTCCCCACCCCTTAAAATTACCCCTTTTTATACCTACCCCATTACCTACAATAGCCATATTCCCCCCTACCCATCTACCACGGGAAAAAACCCTTTTTGTTTTTTTTTTAAAGTGACTATTCTGATTTATGAGTGTGAGAAGCCGCCTGAAAATAAAGGGGTTTGTGGTTGTTAATGGGGGGGGGGAAAATTTTAACGTGATCTGTGGTCTGTTAAACAGGTTGGAAAAAGTTATAGCTATGCCACTAAATCCACAACATATCAATTACTGCTGTAGAAAGGATGCTGCAGATGTTTTCCATTAATTTCAGTGAAAAAGTGAAAGTCTGCAATGAAATCCCTGTGTTGCAGAGACTTTGCAAAAAATGGACTTTAAAAAGACCGGGCAAAAAAGAAAAACCTTTTTTGTTTTGGTATAAATTTCTGTGGGGTGGGGACAGTTCCCGGGTTTCAGTGAGGGTTTTTTGGTTTAGGGCCCCTCCAATGTTTTGATGACCCGTGACTTGTGCAGCCATTCACAGGCTAATCCTTTTTTGTGGGGTTTTTAGGGTTCAAAAACTGAAGCCGAAAATACAGAAGTTGTCTTTTTAGGTCTTGGAAATCACTGTGGAACATCTACAACTAAATCGTCAAGGTTATGTGTGGAATTTCTGCCAAACTTCACAGTGGATTGAGGGTTGGATTTGTAGTGGAATCATTGGCAGCAGATGTGACCCATGTAATCTAAGACATCAAACAAAAACTCCCCGCCCCCGGGCACACACCAAAACCACACTCATTACTGCTATCTAATTGTGTATGTGTATATTTTTATATACATATATATAGAGAGAGGTTCTTATTGCACAGTTTGATCAAACTGTGGAAGCCCACCTACCATGTCAAGGTAACTTCATCAGGTGGAACCCTACGAATAGCTTTACCACTCCATACAGACCTAGCCTTATAATCTAGTACTATCTTAGCCTTACTATCAATTATCTATATTATCTCATATATCTTGTTGACGGTTAAATTTCCTATGGATATTTTGGCCCTTACCCTAGTTTTTTTGAAAAGTTGAAAATTAAATCCCCTTTTTTTTTTTCCCCGCTGTTTTTATGGTGCCCAATGAAAACCCATCACCCCCCTTTTTAAGGGCCCCCGTTTACACGTAAATGGACAGTTAGGATCGGTTTTTTTGCGCAATGAGCGGGGAAAAGCCCTTACCTTTCCATTTACACATTTTCCCTTCCAAAAAAACGGACGAAACAAAAGACGTGCATTTTCAATTTTTTTTTAAGGGGGCCCGGGCAGGGTCTGCTGCCCCTGGTTTTCCTTGGGGCCCCCAAATTTTGTCTTTTTGGGGGCCGGTTTTTCAAAATTTGTTTGCAAAACCAAAAACAGTCTGAAAAAACCGCCCGAAACCCCCAAAGGGGGAAACCCCCAAGGGCTAAGTTAGGGGACCAGCCGCAATCTGGGGGGGGACATCCCCAAAAAAAGGTTTAATTTCCCACACGGGCTTATTTTGGGGCGGTCCCAATCATTAGGGGTAATCCACTGTTTCCAAGAGAACTAGGTTTCGCATCCCTTTCCCCCGGGGGTTACAAATAGGGACGCACCCGGGGGAGAAAAGTGACAGTAAGTAATGCATATAGGGCCCCCAAACCCAAAGGCGCGACTCCGCAAACAATGGGGCGAAATTTGGGGGGCCCCGTACGTATCCCCCCAAAATTAAGCCTGTGTAAAAAATACCCTAACTTCTAAGGAAAATTTGGGCCCAAATAAGCTTTTTTAAAGCCCCTAAAAAAAATATAAAAGGGGAAAACCCTTTTGAATATGTCTTTTTTTGGCTATACACTGGGAATTTGTACCGTTTGGACGCACATCTGTAAATTGTTTATTGAATAGCCGCGTTCCTTGTCCTGGATCCCTCGCCTCATCGTGCTCGTTTCAGCGAGTTTTTCCCAATGAAAATTTCCCCCAGGGTGTGATGCGCAAAAACCAGTCATTGTCGGGGCCCCGTGTCTGGTCGGGATGGGCTTTGTGGGTTTCCCCCGCCCCTCTTCCTGACACCCTGCCGGGAGGGCTAAGGACTAGCCTTTACATTTTTTTTTTTCTTCCTTTAAATAATTCCAGATACTGTATTTTCATGCATTATTGATCGGGACTATAGAATAGTGAGGATAAGAAAGCAGTATTTTTCCCTGTGGATTGCTATTTCTTTCTCCAGAATTGCGCCTCCGGCTTTTATATAGGGCGTTTTATCATCTCAGCCTTTTTTGTGGGGGAAGAGGGCCCAAAATTTACCAAATTTAAAAAGCCATGGGCCTTTAAACCTTTTTGTTGTCTCTTGGATAACCCTCCAAAATGGGTGTTTTTAAAAAATTTTTGCTTTGTTCATAGCCCGATGGGGGGAAAGAGGATTTTCCCCCCTTCATGTCCTTTTGTGAACCCCTTAGTAGGATTAAAGTACCCAGAAGGACTAGGCAAAGCGGAGATTTCTGGAGCAGGTCTCCCTGCTAACTACACGTTGTGGTTTTATGTGGTGGCACATTTATATGGCTCATTTCTGAAAAATCTCTGGGTCACTGGAAGGACTTGGTTTTGGTCTTTTTCTACATGACAGTGTTTTAACTTTTCAGTTTTTTAAAAGGGGGAAAGTGTCACCCCAAAATGACTTTTTGTTTAACTCACATTTTTAGGTTAAAAAAAAATTTTTTTTTAAAAAATTTTTGGTTATTTTTTTTAAATTTTTCCCTTGTTTTTCAATATTTTTTTAAAATAAAAGCCCTTTGCGTTTTCCTTTGGCCCCCTAGGCTAAAAATAGGCTGTCACTTCCTGTCCTAAATTTAAAGTTTTTCCCCGTGTTATTAAATTTTTAAACACAAGCAGGGAAAAACTGAAAGGAGACACCAGTGTAAAAAAGAAAAACCCACGGGATCCACCAGTCAAAGAGGGGGATTGCCAGATCTGCCCCCCCTTTCCTCCGCAGGGGGTGTTTTTCTTCCTGGTCAAAACACCCATGACTGAAAAAAACCTTTCCCTATAGAAGTTTTGGGGGACAAAAAACAGTTTTTTAGGTTTTTGTCCCTTAAAAGTGCTGTAAAGTATCTTTTAAAAATGCTGTTAAAGTTTTTGCAAACAAGCCCTAGTGGCCAAAGGGGAAAATTTGGGCGGGGACTTAAAAATTTTTAAAAAAATTTATTAAAAGGGAAAATATGAAAAAGAAATATAACAAAAATTCTTAAAAAATGTGTTTAACAAAAAAACGTGAGTTAAACAAAAATTAAATTTTTGGATGCCCAAAATTCCTTTTAAGCTTTGGTATTTAGAACTGCTAAAATCCAACAGAAAAATCTTTCCCCCTAGACCTCAATAAAAAAACCAAGCTGTAGTCTAAAAAAAATTTTAAACAGCCCCTCCATAAAAAAAACAGTAAAAAGCCGGTTACACCCCCCCACTTTACAGTGACTGCCCAGTTTGCCCAGCTGTCAAAGGGTTTGGCATTTCCCTTTTTTTTTTTTTTTTTTTTTTTTTAATTTTACATTTTTTCACTAAAAAACTTCTCTGAAGCCCCCTGCCACTTAGGTTTTTAAAAAAAAATAGGTTGGCAAATCACAGATCCTAGTGGCCTTTTGTACAACAAAAAGGGGGGCGATGATTAAGATTTGGGGTTTTAATCTGCAGCATAAAGCCCCTTGGGGAAAAAATTCCTTTGGATTTTCACTGGGGTTTTTCCCATCAATTACTTTGGCCCAAAGGCGGGACTTTGGGAAAGTTAAAAATCCAGACGACGTTAGTTTTTAAATTTTGTTTTTTAAAAAAGAGTTTTTACCCCCTTTATGCATCACTTTTAAATTCAGGGTTTCTCAAAACTGTCTTAACAATAAGTCTGTTGCCCATAGCAACCAATTAGAGCCCCACTTTTATTTTTTGAACTGCTGTGATAAAATGAAACCCTTAAACCCTCCGTTTTGTTTGCTATGGGAAAAAAAAGGCAGGTTTACTTTTCGACAAGTTTGATAAGTGAGACCCAACCTGTGATCGTTGCCCTTAAAGCCTCATAGGAACAAAATGTCTGTGTCACTTTAGGGTAATTAATGACTCCACTGGGGATATAGTTTTATTTTTCCAAGTCATGACATGAGAATTTCCTTGCGTATTCACCTTTAGTTTCATTAAAATAATGAAATATGAAAAATCTTTAAATGAGAATTCTAGAATGTAGTTTATTGTAATTTTTTTTTCCGTTTTTTGGGTTTTGTTTAAAATATTTAGAAGGGCCCCCCTTCCCCCTCCCATGTGTTTTATTTTAATGCTTCTAGTGTCCATTTAAAGTAAAAAAAAAAAAAAAATTTAAAAATTTTTCTCGCCCCTCCTATTACCCCCTGTTTCCTCGGGAAGCTGCCCTATTTACCCAGGTTTCTGTTTTTTTCTTTTTAAACCGGGGGCAAGCCTCTGCAGTATCGGGCTTAGCAGTCATTTGGGCCCGTCCCTGAGTCAAAAATTTGGAAGGGGGCTCTCAGGCAGAGGTGCATGACTGCCGCAATCGATCAGTGGGGTTTCAAGAGTGAATTCGGTTTTTAGGAAAAGAAAAACAGAAAACCGAGGCGAATTTAAATGGCCCCAGCTCTGGAATTTTTGGGAAAAGGGGGGGGGTATGCCCCAAATCTCTCTCTTTTTTTTTTTTTTTTTTTTTGGGGGGGCCCCCGGGTTGTAGCAATTTAAAAAATAATTAAAAAAAAAAAAAGGTGGAAAAAACTCTTTAAAAAGGGTTGTCTCCGGGGCAAAGATTAGTTTTTAAAATGTAGGGAAAAAACTATATGAAAACGTTTTTTCCCAAAAATATTTCTTTGTTCAAATGATTTTACACCTTCTGAGGGGCTTCTAGTTTTTCAAGTGACCAAACTGTGTTCTTCCCTTTCCCTGCTGTTTGTTTATGGGATAGCAGGAGTGCCTTTATCAAAACAGGTCGCGGCCCGAAATGGGGGTTGTGTAAATTTTTGATCTTTCAGACAAAAAAACGGTTTTAATTTTCTCTACTGTTTACCTTTTGTTCAGAAGCCCTTTTCCCGGGCCCCAGAGAAGGGGTTTTATCTAATCTTGGCCCAATAAAAAGAGAAGTTTTGAATTTCACAGGGGCTATAAGCTAATTTCAGGGCGCTTTTTAAAAGGAAAGGACAGAGGCCCAAAGCAGCATTATTTTATTTATGCCCTTTTTATGAAAATGAGATGAGGGCAACCCCCCTTTTAAACCTTATTCACTTCATATTTTGTTCCCACATTTTGCAATTTCACTGGGTTTAAAGTATACACTTAAAAAACAAAAGAAAAAATGTTGCTATTTTTGGCCCTTCCCCCTTTTAGTGTATTTTGTTTAATTTTAAAAGGGAAACCCGTAAAATTTGATCCTGCTATTCTGATCTGCAGGTGGGGATTTGGGAAAGGAGCACCCAAGGGCTGGAGCAGATTGATTGATAAAATTTTGGTTTTAAGGATTTTCCGTAAAAAAACTAGTAAAAATTTTTTCTTTTAGGTTTTTTTTGAATTTTTTGGGGTTTAGGGTCTTTTTTGTGGAATTTACACCCATTCCCGTTGTGCACTTTATGCCGGAAAAACTGGCCCGTCAATTTATAGGGCTGACCCACTGGGTTTCCTTTAACCCAAAAAAAAAGGCAATAAAAATAAAAGAAAACATTATAAATTCTGCTTTCCCTACAAAACTATTCATCAATCTGCTTAGCTCCTTCTGCTCTACAACATGCTGCATGTAGATGAGAAAGTGTAATCTCTGACTGGATTCCTTTAATTTCTGGATGTATACTTGTACATTTAATTTTTTTTTTTTTTTTTTTTTACACATGAACATTTATTTTTACAAGTGTGAAACATTTGTCTCATTAAAGTTCTGTTTAAACATTGGAAGTGTTGGGGGAAAGTGAAATTTCCAAATGTAAAGTGTATATTCATGTACATTCGTTTATTACGTTAAAAAAAAACTTTGTCACGTACACGGTGTCAGTGGACTAGACTAATCTGTCCTCCAAAAAGCGCACACATTCCTACATCAACATAGTCAAAAGTAGTGTTGTCTGAATGGGTCTCTGTTTGACAGCTGATTGGCCTCTGGAGAGCACCTAAAACAGCCAAAGCCTCCAGATTTTTACGCTAGCCTAAAGTAAAACTCGAACCATAACCCCAACCTAAATTTGAACCCCAGTTTAGGGACCATTTTTCATCAAAGTTTCAAAATTCATTTCGGACTGATCTGAATAGTTGAATTTAACCATAATCCAAATCTGAAGCACAACACTAGTCAGCAGGATACTTTTTTGGACTACATTGCACCTACTGAAGACTATTGATACACTGGGGATCACGTTTTAGTACTTTTTTTCAGATGAACTCCTTAACGACTGCCCACCGTCTTTTGATGTCGGCTGGTGCAGGTCATTCGTCTGCAGCGACGTCTTTTGGCACAGCTTCTGTATGCACCGGGAGGTGGGGGTAACCTCCGCTCCCCGATGCTTTAACCCTTTGATTGCCGCAGTTCGTCACCGCAGCGCAATCAAAGGGGTTCCCTGCTCTGTCCAGTGATCGGGACACCCGGTGACCCGACAGAGACCGGGGAACGGTTGCACAGTCAGCTCTGGAGACCTAGAGTAGCCCCAGGACTGTCTGTGTAACAATCCAGTGATCAGGGCAGACTGTGCTGCCCTGATCACTGCCTGTGTCAAACTGACGCCAATTAAAATGTATTAGCATATATGAATATGCTAATACATTACTAAGTTAAAAAAAAAAAAAAAAAGTAAAAAACATAAAAAGTGTAAAATAAAAATAAATAAAAAAAAAAGAAAATTTAATAAAAATTGTGCATATATTACACAAAAAACCCTAGACATATTAGGTATCCACATGACTGTAATAACCTGTAGAATTAATGTGAATATAAATGTTAAAAAAAAAACAAAAATTTTTTATTTTTTAAATTGAAAACAAATTCTGCAATTATTTATAAGTGAATTTAAACTATTCCCCCATAAAGTACAACTCGTCTCGTCATTGAAAAAATAAAAAAGTTGTAACTGTTTAAACGCTAGGAGGCAAAAACTAAAAAAAAGTTCTGGTCATTAACTACTTTTCAGGCATTTGGCTTAAGGGGTGTTTATTGCTGGGTGTAGCGCAAAAGTGATGTGAACAGAGCCTTCTATCAATCAGTATAGCAGTTCTGGTTTATTTTAATGTGTATTGTCTTGTTATATACATATGTTTAAGAATGTGGGGAAAAAAATGAAATCCTATAATTAAATGCTATGAAGATGCTTAAAATTTCAGCTCTCCAATCTAGTAGTAATCACCGGCAGTAGAGAGTGGTACCTTTTAATGGGAAGTCTGCCAGTTTCCATGATAATAAGAATCGTGTATTCTAATGTATCTGCAGGTTTAAATGTGCTTTCTATTGTACATTGTGCTAGACTTTATGAAATCGCCACTTTCTGGATTATTCATGAAGGCGACCCCATTTATTTTATCACTGTGTTAATAGGAGCTCTTAGCTTTCATGTGTGAGGTCGCGTGGGGAGAGCGAACAGAGGTCAGTGGTGCACAATGCTCGCTCCAGCTTGCTTCATGGCAGTGCTCTGGGCAGTCATTAATGGGTTGGAAATAAGGGGCCCGTTACACAACTATGGCATTGAGGTTAATGGAAAACAGATGAAGTGGCAGATGGCTGTAATATTGTACTGTAGTATTTTTTTATATGGCTATTATGACAGCAGGAGAAAGGTGCTATGTTTAAACTGGTTCTATAAACTATTGGGTAGAGCACCACGCAAGCACGACTTCTCTCTATTGAGTTTACTGGAAATAAGGCTGCAGATGGGAATTTTTTAATTGGTAAGCATGATTCCCAGCATCCCAGTAGGTGGGGTTCCCAGAGATGAGACCATCACCTGTCAGGCATTTATTTCCTGTGCGAGTGTTATAAATGCCCAAGAAGGGAATACAAAAGAATGTGGTGTTCTGTGTATGGAATTTCTGCATGCCCAAGTGCTATGAAATGTATGTACAAAATGTATCTGCATTTCATTATGTTTTTATAATGACAGTAGTCGTATAGCCTGCTGGTAAATAAGACCTCGGATTCTAAGACACGTCCGTCCAAAAGGTTTTTTTTGTTTTTTGGTTTTTTATTGAATCAAAATTTCTGAATTTTTTTTGGGGGGGGTTTTTCAATGGAATTTTGGGCAGAATGTTTTTGTGTGTGTGTGTATATGTATGTATGTGTATATAAATGTTGTATATTATATGGTGTGAAATTATTTTATTATTAATATGTATGATGTGTTATGTCCGAGTGTGTGTGTGTGTATTATATATATTATATATATATATATATATATATATATATATATATATACATACATACACATACACATACATACATACACACACACACACACACACACACACACACACACACACACACACCACACCACACACTACCGTTCAAAAGTTTGGGTTCACCCAGACAATTATGACTTTTCAGGGAAAACACAAACTTTTATTTATCAAATGAGTTGCAAAATTAATTTTTTTAATTGATAAGCATGGTTCCCAGCATCCCAGAAGGTGGGGATATCATCCAGTCATTGACAAGGTTAGAAATAATGATTTTTATTTGACATAATAATTTTCTACTTCAAACTATGCTTTCGTCAAAGACTGCTCCCTCTGCAGCAGTTCCAGCATTGCAGACCTTTGGCGTTCTAGCTGTTAATTTGCTGAGGTAATCTGGAGAATTTCACGCCATGCTTCCAGAAGCCTCTCCCACAAGTTGGATTGGCTTGATGGGCACTTTTTTCTTACCATACGGTCAAGCTGCTCCCACAACAGCTCAGTGAGATCTGGTGACTGCGCTGGCCACTCCATTACAGATAGAATACCAGCTGCCTGCTTCTTCCCTAAATAGTTCTTGCATAATTTGGAGGTGTGCTTTGGGTCATTGTCCTGTTGGAGGATGAAATTGGCTCCAATCAAGCGCTGTCCACAGGGTATGGCATGGCGTTGCAAAATGGAGTGATGGCCTTCGTTATTCAAAATCCCTTTTACCTTGTACAAATCTCCCACTTTACTTGCACCAAAGCAACCCCAGACCATCACATTACCTCCACCATGCTTGACAGATGGCGTCAGGCACTCTTCCAGCATCTTATCAGTTGTTCTGCATCTCACAAATGTTCTTTTGTGTGATCCAAACACCTCAAACTTCGATTCGTCTGTCCATAACACTTTTTTCCTTTCTCTGTCCAATGTCTGTGTTCTTTAGCCCATATTAATCTTTTCCTTTTATTAGCCAGTCTCAGATATGGCTTTTTCTTTGCCACTCTGCCCTGAAAGGCCAGCATCCCGGAGTCGCCTCTTCACAGTAGACGTTGACACTGGCGGTTTGCGGGTACTATTTGATGAAGCTGCCAGTTGAGGACCTGTGAGGCGTCAATTTCTCAAACTAGAGACTCTAACGTACTTGTCTTGTTGTGCGGCGGGGCCTCCCACTTCTCTTTCTACTCTGCTTAGAGCCTGTTTGTGCTCTCCTCTGAAGGGAGTAGTACACACCGTTGTAGGAAATCTTCAGTTTCTTCGCAATTTCTCACATGGAATAGTCTTCATCTCTCAGCACAAGAAAAGACACATGAAAGTTCTCTTTTTCTGGCCATTTTGCGAGTTTAATCGAAGCAACAAATGTAATGCTCCAGATTCTAAACTAGCTCAAAGGAAGGTCAGTTTTATAGCTCCTCTAATCAGCAAAACAGTTTTCAGCTGTGCTAACATACTTGCACAAGGTTTTTCAAGGGTGTTATTATTATTATTATTTATTTTAAAGCGCCATTGATTCCAGGGCGCTGTGCATTCGAGGGGGTTACATACATTACATAAGTCAAACGAGTACAGTGATAAGGGATAATGACAATTGGCACGACAGAGGGAGAGAGGACCCTACCCGCAAGGGCTTACAATCTACAAGGAGGGGGAAAGAGACAGGAGGTGAGGGGCAGACATGTCTGTGGAGGAAGTAGTGACAAGTTTAGTGATGGTTGTAGGCAAGCCTGAAGAAATGGGTTTTCAGGTTGCTTTTAATGCTGGTGAAGTGGGGGGAGAGTCTGATGTGTTGGGGCAGTGATTTTTCCAGATTTGGAGGGGAAGCACGGGGAAAGTCTTGGAACAGTTGTGTGAGGACTGATAAGGGGAGGGGCAAGGAAAAAGGTCCTGTGAGGAGGGGAGAGTGCGGGGGGGAGAAATTTTAAAATTGGGGCCCGGATGTAGGGGGGGGGAAGGCCCGTGGATTTGCCTTGTAGGTCATGGTTAGTAGCTGAAATGAATTCGCGGGGCAATGGGAAGGGCCAGTGAAGGGTTTTGGCAGAGGGGAGGGCAGAGGAGTAGCGAGGGGGAGAGGGGGAATAAACAGGCGGGCGGGTTTAAAGGTGGTTTGGAGGGGGGGGCGGGGGTGCTAGCGGGGAAGGCCACTGAGAAGGATGTTCCGTAGTCTAGGCGGGGATATGAAAAGGGGAAGGGGACCAGCTTTTTTTGTAGGGGTCATTTTGGGAAATAAACGGTTTCGAGAGTTTTTTTTTTAAGGTGGGGGCGGGGGCCAAGGTGGGTTTTGGATTTGTTTTTTGGGAAAAAATAGAGAAAGAGCCCTGGGGATTCCCCCAAAGGGGGCAGCGGACTTGGGGGAAACCGGTGAAGTTTTAAGACCCGTTGACTGTAATAGAGGATCGGGGGCGGGGGGGTAATTTTATGGGGGAAAAAGTTGATGATTCTTTTTTTTTCTCCAATTTAGTTTTAGGAAACGGGAAAGGAGGAGGAAAGGGAAAGACAGCCGGTCAGGGATCCGGGGAGAAGAGAAGTAACATCGGGGCCCCGGAGATGTAGATTTGGGTATATCAGCATACAGGGGGGTAATGAAAGCCATTTGAGGTTTAAGGGGCTGCCCGGGGCCCAAAGGGGGTTGTAGATAGAGAAGATTTGGGGGGCCCAGGACGGGCCCCTTTGGGGACACCGAAAGAGAGGGGGGGAGGAGGGGGTGGAGCGAGAATGAAAAGATGCTAAAAAGTGATCGTGATTTTACGGGAGATCCGGGAAAAGAGCCAAGTTTTGTGATCCCGAGGGGGGAGGGGTTTTTGGGTTGCAGGGGGGGAAAGGTCGACCGGTCAAAGGCAGAGGCCCGTTAAGAGGAGGAGCAAGAGTAGTGGCATGGGGCTTTGGGAAATTTACTAGGTCAAAAGGACTCAGGTTAGGGCGGTTTCGGTGGGAGGGGGTGGGGTAAAAAAACCCAGATTGTATTGGGTCAAAAGAGAGTTTGGAGGAAGAGGGGGGAGGCCCAGCTGAAAAATAGAGTGCTGCTTGAGGATTTTTGGAAGAAACAGGGGAGCAGTGGGGGGGGGGGGGGGGGGGAAGGGGCGATAGTTGGACAGAGAAGAGGGGTAAAAGGGGTTTTTTTTTTTTAGGATTGGAGGGATATTTGGCATTTTTAAAAGGGAGAAAGGGAAGATCCCCAGGGGTTTTAGGTAGGTTGAAGGGGGGGTGAGGGCTGGGATGATAGAAGCACGGGAGGTCTGGGATGAGGGGGGAAAGGCCCTGGGTCAAGATTACAGGTGGAGGTGGATTTGGCCAGTAAGGAGGAGAGTTTTTCCCAGGGATTTGACCGGGGGGAAGCAATTTAAAGGGGGGGGAAGAGCGGGGTTTGCAAGGGTAGGGGAGGGTGGGGGGGGAAGGGCGGGCTGAAGTTTTCCCTCTGTGGGGTTTGATCTTCTGGGGGAAAGGGGGAATGGAAAAGTCATCTGCTGAAAGGAGGGAGGGGGGGAGGAGGTTTGGGTTTGGAAGGAAAAAAGGAGAGTTAAAGGTTTTGAAAAATGTCGGGGTTGTGAACAGGGAGGATATGAGATTTGGTGAAAAAGCCCCTTTTTGGGGCCCTGAGGCGGGGTGCGGATTTAAAAATGTCTGCGTGAGTGTTTGTAAAAGGCAAAGTAATCAAGGGGAGTGAGTTTTTTTTCCCCGGGGGCTTTGGAAAGCTCTGGAAGACCCTCGCTGTTTGGTAGATTTTCCCTGTGTGCCGGGGTTTTGTCTGTTGTTTTTGGGGTTTCTGTTGTGTGTGAAGGAGCGACTGAGCCCAAGGGGCGGTGATGATTGTATGGTTGTAGAAATTTAGGGGCTGCTTTCCGGGGTAAATTGAATGAGGAGTTAGGGGAAAGAGGTGCAAAAGGGGTCAGAAAAGAGTGTGGGGGGTTTTGGGGATTTTAGTTTCCTGCGGGGCCCTTTACGGATATGAGAAAAGGGGGAGCAGGTGGGGAGGAGAAAGGGGATAAAGGGGAAAGGCGGGTTGTGGTCGGATATGGGGTGTGGAGAGTTAGAGATGCAAAATGGGGGGCAGGGCGGGGGTAAAGATGAGGCCAAATTTTTTTGTCCATCTTTGTGAGTGGCTCCTGAGGTCCCCCTGGGAGAGGTTTAAAGGGGAGCAGAGTAAAAGGAGTTTTTTTGGGAAAGCCTAGGGGGGGGTGCCCAAATTGGGATTTTGAAGTCCCCCAAAGGATAGGGGGGGAATGCGGGGGGAAAAGAAAGGGAAAAGGGGCCAGGAAGCAAAGTGGTCAAGAAAGGCAGGGGCGGGGCCCTGGGGGTCGGAGCCCAGCAGCCACTTTGGAGGTCGGGGGGGGCATAGATGGGGAAACAGATTTGCACAAAGGAGAAGAGCGTGAGGGAAGGCAGAGGTGGAGGGGGGAAACAAAGGAGCAGGTGTCAGCCCGGGGGAGGCCGAAAACCTCCCCCAAAGTTTGGGGTTACCAAGGGCAGGGTTTTGGGTAAGTTGGGGGCCGCTAAAAGAGAGTGCGGCAGGGGGACGTGTCAGAGGGGACAGCCGGGTTTTCAGTCAGCCCAAAGGGGAAGGGGAAAGTTGCGTGGATGAACAAGTCATGTTTTGTATGTATAAAGAGTTTTTTAAACTTTTAACCCCGGGGCATTCCAGAGAGCTCCAAGGAGAGGGGGGGGGGGAGCAGGGGTCAGAGGGATGTGTATCTGGTTGAAGGGGTTTCGGGGAATTTGTAGGGGTGAGTCTGTTCGAGGAGGCAGGAAAATATGGGGGGAATGTGCTGGGGGGGGGCTGGGTTTGGGGGGTATGTCCCCCGGGAAACCATAAGGAGCAGTGAAAAGGGTGAGAGGTGGCCGTAGGTTTACTGAGTTTGGGAAGGGGGTTTTTTTTGGTTTCGGGAGGGATTAATGAGGCAGAGGGTTTGGTTTGGGAGCAGACAGGTGTTTAGGGTAGAATGTTTGGGGGGGAAATTTTGAGTTCTTGTTTAGCGAGGGGTGTTTTGGGAAAAAGCAGTAAGTGTGAGGGGAGTGGAGATAGCGGGTGATGAAGGGGAAAAAAAGGCATAGTGTTAAATCCCCAGTTTTTTACCGTTTGTTTTCTGGCTCGGACAGTTTATGGAAGCGCTCCCCGGCTGGGACAGTGAGGGAAAACCCCTCTGGCTGGGACACTTTAAAGGGGAAACGCCTCGGCTGGGGGCAAATTTATGGGGGGGGGCCTCTGGTGGGACACCCCTTTATGGGAGCGCTCTCTGGCTGGGGCCAAAAGGGGGAGGGAGGCGCCCCTCTGGCTGGGACAGGTGAGGGAGGCGCTCTCCCGGGAAAGGGGCAGGGTGAGGGAGGGGGCTCTCTGGCGGGGAAAAGGTGAGGGAGGGGCCTCCCGGGGCCCCCGGGGGGGTGGGGGAAGGGGGCTCCTGGCCCGGGACAGGGAGGGAGGGGCTCCCTGGCTGGGACACTTGATGGGGGGCGCTCTCTGGGGGGGACAGGGGAGGGAGGCGCTTCCCCGGGTGGGCAGGTGAGGGGGGGCGCCTCTGGCAAGGACGGTGAGGGGGGGCGCCCCCTGGCCGGGGGGAGGTGAGGGAGGGGGCCCCCTTGGCCCGGGGGCAGGTGAGGGAGGGGGCTCTCTGGCAGGGGGCAGGGTTTAGGGGGGCGCTCTCTGGCAAGGGGGCAGGTTTAGGGAGGCGCTCTCTGGCAAAGGGGCAGGGTTTAGGGAGGGGGCTCTCTGGCAGGGACAGGTGAGGGGGGGCGCTTTTTCTTTGGGAGGGGCAAAGGGGAAGGGAAAGGGGCTCCTGGCCCGGACCCGGTTTAGGGAGGCCTCCCCTGGGAGGGACAGGTGGGGAGGCGCTCCCCCGGGAGGGGCCCGGGGGGGAGGGGGGCTCTCTGGCAGGGACGGTGGGGGGCGGGTTTTCGGCAGGGACCCGTTGTGGGGGCGTTTTCTGGCAGGGACAGGGGGAGGGAGGCGCTCTCTGGCAGGGGGAGGTGAGGGAGGGGGCTCTCTGGCAGGGGGCAGGTGAGGGAGGCGCCTTTTGGGGAGGGACAGGGAGGGAGGGGGCTCTCCCGGCAGGGACAGGTGAGGGAGGGGGCTCTCTGGGGCCCCCGGCCCCAAAGGGGAGGGGGGCGCTTTTTGGCAGGGACAGGGGGGAGGCCCTTTTGGCAGGGCAGGTGAGGGAGGCGCCTTGGCAGGGCAGGTGGGAGGGGCTCCCCTGGGAGGGGGGAGGTGAGGGGGGCGCTCTCTGGGGAGGGCAAAAGGGGAGGGAGGCCTCTTGGCGGGGGAGGTTTAGGGGGGGCGTCTTGGCAAGGGGGGGTGAGGGAGGGGGCTCTCTGGCAAGGGGGAGGTGAGGGAGGCGCCTCTAAAATTGCAGGGGCCCAAAGGGTGGGGAGGCCCCTCTCTGGCAGGGGGGAGGGGAGGGGGGCGCTTTTTGGCAGGGGCCGGTGAGGGAGGCGGGTCTCTGGCAGGGGGAGGGGAGGGGGGCGGGGTCTCTGGGAGGGGGAGGTGGGGGGAGGGCCCCCTCTGGCAGGGGAAGGGTGAGGGAGGCGCTCTCCGGGGAGGGGCAGGTAGGGAGGGGGCCCCTCTTGGGAGGGGCAGGGAGGGAGGCGCTCTCTGGGAGGGGCAGGTTGGGGGGGCGCTCTCTGGCAGGGGCAGGGGGAGGGGGGGGGGCCCCCTCTGGCGGGGGGGGGGGGAGGGGGGGGCTCTTGGCAGGGGGAGGTGAGGGGGGGGCTCCTGGCAGGGGCAGGTGAGGGGGGCGCTCCTTTTGGCAGGGGCAGGTGGGGGGGGGCGCTCTCCCGGCAGGGGAGGTGAGGGGGGCGGGTCCTGGAGGGGCAGGTTTAGGGGGGCGCTCTCTGGAGGGGGAGGGGAGGGGGGCGCTCTCTGGGAGGGGGAGGTGAGGGGGGGCTCTCTGGCAAGGGGGGGGGTGTGGGGGGGGCCCTCTGCAGGGGAAAGGGGAGGGGGGCGCCTTTTCTGGCAGGGGCAGGTTTTAGGGGGGGCTCTCCCGGGAGGGGGCAGGGGAGGGGGGCGCTCTCTGGCAGGGGCAGGTGAGGGGGGCGCTCTCTGGCAGGGGGGGGTGAGGGAGGCGCTTTGGCGGGGCAGGTGAGGGGGGGCTCTCTGGCAGGGGAGGTGAGGGGGGGCCTCCCCCCCCCCCCCCCGCCCCCCCCCCCCCCCCCCCCCCCCCGGGGGGGGGCCCCCCCCCCCCCCCCCCGCCCCCCCCCCCCCGCCCCCCTTCCCCCCGGCAGGGCAGGGAGGGAGGCGGGTCCCCCTGGCAAGGGGAAAGGGGGGGAGGGGCTTTTGGCAGGGGCAGGTGAGGGAGGCGCTCTCTGGCAGGGGCAGGTGAGGGAGGGGGCTCTCTTTGGAGGGGGAGGTTTAGGGAAGGGGCTCTCTGGGAGGGGGGGTTTAGGGGGGCGCCTTTTCTGGCAGGGGCAGGTGAAAAAAGGCCCCTCTCTGGCAGGGGGGTGAGGGAGGCCCCTCTCTGGGAGGGGGGGTGAGGGAGGCGCTCCCCTGGCAGGGGGAGGGAGGGGGGCGTCTCGGCAGGGGCAGGGAGGGGAGGCGCTTCTGGCAGGGGGAAGGGGGGGGGGGGCGCTCTTTTGGCAGGGGGAGGGGGAGGGAGGCGCTTTTTCGGCAGGGGGGAGGTGAGGGAGGCCTCTCTGGCAGGGGGAGGTGAGGGAGGCGCTCTCCCGGCAGGGGCAGGTGAGGGAGGCGCTCTCTGGGAGGGGGAGGGGAGGGAGGGCCCCTCTGGCGGGGGGAGGTGAGGGGAGGGGTCTCTGGCAGGGGCAGGTTTAGGGAGGGCCCCTCTGGGGAGGGGGGGGGGAGGGGGCGCTCTCTGGGAGGGGAGGTAGGGGGGGGGGGCTCTTGGCAGGGGCAGGTGAGGGAGGCGCTCTTTTGGGAGGGGGGGTGAGGGGAGGCGCTCCCCTGGCAGGGGCAGGTGAGGGAGGCGCCACTGGCAGGGGCAAAGGGGAGGGGAAAAGGGGCTCTCTGGAGGGGCAGGTGGGGAGGGGCTCTCTGGGGGGGCAGGTAGGGGGGCGCTCTCTGGCAGGGGGAGGGAGGGGGGGCGCTCCCCTGGCAAGGGGGAGGTTTAGGGGGGGCTCTCTGCAGGGGGAAGGGGAGGGAGGCGCCTCTGGCAGGGGGAGGTGAGGGGGGCCTCTCTGGCAGGGGCAGGGGAGGGGGGCGCTCTCTGGCAGGGCAAAGGGGAGGGAGGCGCTCTCTGGCAGGGGCCCGGTGGGGGAGGCGGGTCTCTGGCAGGGGGAGGTGAAGGGGGGCGCTCTCGGGAGGGGGGGGTGAAAGGGGGGCGGGTCTTTGGGGGGGGGCAGGGGAAAGGGGGGGCGCCTTGGGGAGGGGGAGGTGAGGGAGGCGCCCTCTGGCCGGGGCAGGTGAGGGAGGCGGGCCCCCCTGGCAGGGGAGGTGAGGGGGCGCCTCTGGGAGGGGGCAGGTGAGGGAGGGGCCCCCTGGCCGGGGGAGGTTAGGGAGGCCCCCCTCGGGGAGGGGAGGGGAGGGAGGCGCCCTCTGGCCGGGGCAGGTTTAGGGAAAGGGGGCCCTCTGGCCGGGGGGAGGGAGGGGGGGGGCCCCCTTTTCCGGGGGGAAAGGGGAGGGAGGCGGGGCCCCCTGGGGCCCGGGGGAAAGGGGAGGGAAAGGGGCCCTCTGGGCCCGGGGGGGGTGGGGAGGCCGCCCCCCTGGCCCGGGGGAGGGGAGGGAGGCGCCCTCTGGGGCCGGGGGAGGGGAGGGGGGGCCCTCCCCGGCCCGGGGGATTTAGGGAGGCCCCCCCTGGCCGGGGCAGGGGAGGGAGGCGCCCCCTGGCCGGGCGGGGAGGGGGGCGCCCTCTGGCCGGGGCCCGGTGAGGGAAAGGGGCCCCCTTTGGCCGGGGGAGGTGAGGGAGGCGGGCCCCCTTGGGCCGGGGGGAGGTGAGGGAGGCGCCCTCTGGCCGGGGGAGGTTTAGGGAGGCCCCTTGGCCGGGGGGAGGTAGGGAAGGGGGGCCCTCTGGCCGGGGCAGGGGAGGGAGGCGGCCTCTGGCCGGGGGCAGGTGAGGGAAAGGGCCCCTCTGGCCGGGGCAGGTGAGGGAGGGGCCCCCCTGGCCCGGGGGAGGTTGGGAGGGGCCCCCCTGGCCGGGCGGGGGAGGGAGGCGCCCCCTGGCCGGGGCAGGTGAGGGAGGAGCCCTCTGGCCGCGGCAGGAGAGGGAGGCGCCCTCTGGCCGGGGCTGGTGAGGGAGGCGCCCTCTGGCGGGGCAGGTGAGGGAGGCGCCCTCTGGCAGGTGAGGGAGGCGCCCTCTGGCAGGTGAGGGAGGCGCTCTCTGGCAGGGGCAGGTGAGGGAGGCGCCCTCTGGCCGGGGCAGGTGAGGGAGGCGCCCTCTGGCCGGGGCAGGTGAGGGAGGCGCCCTCTGGCCGGGGCAGGTGAGGGAGGCGCCCTCTGGCCGGGGCAGGTGAGGGAGGCG
The DNA here is from genome assembly GCA_025379985.1 of Phyllomedusa bahiana. Taxonomy (NCBI): domain Eukaryota; kingdom Metazoa; phylum Chordata; class Amphibia; order Anura; family Hylidae; genus Phyllomedusa; species Phyllomedusa bahiana. Next base: position 64,682 of record JAODAL010019235.1, read on the forward strand.
CCCTCTGGCAGGGGAAGGAGGCGCTCTCTGGCAGGTGAGGGAGGCGCTCTCTGGCAGGTGAGGGAGGCGCTCTCTGGCAGGTGAGGGAGGCGCCCTCGGGCAGGTGAGGGAGGCGCTCTCGGGCAGGTGAGGGAGGCGCTCTCTGGCTGGGGCAGTTGATGGAGGCACTCAAGGTGAGTAAAAAAAATATATATTTTTTTTTTAATCTGCAACTTTATTGGAACAGATGTATGAGACAGGTGTATGAGACAGAGTCTGCCTGGAATGCAGAGTCAATATCCACAATTGAAAGCAATGTAAAATACACTGCACATTGTTAGATGCGTTTTTGGGTCCATTTAGGGTCTGAAACATAGATGCAAACCCGCATCTAACGTGTGTAAACATACCCTAAATGTTGTTCCCAGAGATGAGACCATCGCCACAATTACTTCCTGTGCGTGTGTTATAAATGCAGAGAAGGGAATACAAAAAAATATGGTGGTCTGTGTGTGGAATTGCTGCATGTCCAAGTGCTATGAAATATATGTACAAAATGCAACTGCATGTCTTTTTTTTTTTTTTTTATCATGACAGTAGTTCTATATCTTTCTGGTAAATAAGACCCCTGATTTCGAGACACTTTCGTCAGAAATTTTCGTCAAAATTTCTAGAAAACAATTCTTTGGTGTTTTTTTAATAGAATTTTTGGTATATACCGTATTTTTCGGACTATAAGGCGCACATAAAAGCCTAAGATTTTCTCAGAAATCGAAAGTGCGCCTTATAGTCCGGTGCGCCTTATATATGAATCAATTCTTCACTTTCAGTTTTCAGTCTTTGTTCAGAACGTATTTACAGCTAATTTAGTGACACTGATTTGGAACTGATTTGCAACTGATTTACAACTGATTTACAATAGTAAATACGTCCGAAATCAGTTTACAAATCAGTTGCAAATCAGTTGAAAAATAAGTGCCACTGGCGCGTATTTCGCGCCGGATTTACAACCCATTCTTTACAGCGGTGATTCCCGTCGCGAAATAAGGCACAATAAGTGGCAGGACCATTGTAAATCCAGCCGTATTGCAGCTGCAATCCGCGGCGGCAATACGGCATGAAAAAATGAAGAATGGCCTGTACGGCTACCATAGTCAGAAGCGTGACTACGTGCGGTGATACGTACAGCTCTGTGTGCAGAATATCTGTGTTTCAACATTGTCTGTGCATTCAATACCGTACTGTACAGTTTTTATACCCACTACCCGAAAAATGCCTCCTGTTAAGAGACATGCTTATGATGCTGATTTTAAGCTTAAAGCTATAAGTCATGCAGTAGAGCATGGAAATAGAGCAGCTGCCAGAGAATTCAACATTAATGAATCTATGGTGCGTAAGTGGAGGAAACAAGAAGATGCCCTGCGCCAGGTAAAGAAGACCAAACTGAGTTTCAGAGGAAACAAAGCAAGGTGGCCACATCTGGAGGACAAACTAGAACAGTGGGTTATTGAACAGAGAAGCGCAGCTAGAAGCGTCTCCACTGTCTCTATTAGACTCAAAGCCACAGCATTAGCACGCGAACTGGAGATCAAGGACTTTCAAGGTGGTCCTTCATGGTGCTTTCGTTTCATGAAAAGGCGTAATCTCTCCATCCGCACCAGAACTACTGTCTGCCAGCAGCTGCCAAAGGATTATGAAGAGAAGCTGGCCATTTTCCGCACCTACTGCAGAGCCAAGATAAGTGAAAAGAATATCCAGCCAGAACACATCACTAACATGGATGAGGTCCCCCTCACTTTTGATATCCCTGTACAACGTACTGTTGAGAAAACAGGGACCAGTACGGTCTCTATACGTACCACAGGACATGAGAAGTTTCCCCTTTCACTGTAGTTCTTGCCTGTCAGGCTAATGGCCAGAAACTAACACCCATGGTCATTTTTAAGAGGAAGACTTTGCCCAAAGAACAGTTTCCAGCTGGTGTCATCCTCAAGGCTAACCCAAAGGGCTGGATGGATGAGGAGAAGATGAGTGAGTGGCTGAGGGAGGTCTATGTCAAGAGACCGGATGGATTTTTTCACCAATCCCCATCCCTATTGGTCTGTGACTCCATGCGTGCCCATTTGACGGATACTGTCAAAGCCCAAGTGAAGAAAACAAATTCACTGCTTGCTGTCATTCCGGGTGGATTAACCAAAGAGCTCCAGCCGCTAGATATTGGTGTCAACAGGGCATTTAAGGTTAAATTGCGAGCTGCATGGGAGAATTGGATGACAGAAGGTGACCACACATTCACCAAAACAGGGAGGCAACGCCGTGCCAGTTATGCCACTATGTGCAAGTGGATCGTGGATGCCTGGGAGAAGGTATCAGCCTCCAGTATCATCCGAGCTTTCAAGAAGGCTGGAATCATCACTGAAGAGCTAAGCAGCAGCAACGAGACTGACTCAGATAATGATGAGGGGGACCCGAGAATGCTGGATGAAGAAATCGTGCAACTGTTTAACTCTGACACTGAAGATGAAGAATTTGATGGATTTGTGGGGGATGAATGAACTGAAAAAGTACTGTAAGTGTATTGATTTTTGTTACAACTTTACAAGTTGAGAGTTATTGTGAAAGTGTTGAATAAAGTTTGGCTTTCGCTCTGAACTTTGTTTCATTAATGCGCCGCGCCTTATAGTCCGGTGCGCCTTATAGTCCGGTGCGCCTTATATATGAACGGCGCTCAATGTTAATGCGCTCAATGTTAATGCGCCTTATAGTCCGGTGCGCCTTATAGTCCGAAAAATACGGGTATATAAAATATATATATATATATATATATATATTATATATATATATATATATAATATATATATATATATATATTATATTCATATACATATTTCATATACATATACATATACAAATATATACATATATATATATAATATATATATATATACATACATACATACATACACGCACACGTCTATATAAAAAAAATTCTGGCAAGAAATTTTGGCGGAAATTGTTTATTTATATAGATATAGACGTGTGTGTGTGTATGTATTTTTCGTGATCGATATATTTATATATATAATATATATTATATATATATATATATATATATATATTATATATATATATATATATATATATATATATTATATATATATTTTATATATCACGACAAATTGTTATCCAGAAACTGAATTTATCAAAAAGGAAAAAAACATTTTATATATCCATACATACATAGGTTCGCAGTCCTCTGAAATTAGAAAGTACGTCTAAAATTTGGCCTTGCTCTAGCGGTGGTAAGAGATAAATCTCTTGAATTGCTGGGCAGACTAATCTCAGTTTACTGCAGCTGCTACAAGGACTTCTTATCTGCATGGAGATAAGGGTATGTTCACACGGGGTATGTTTGAAGTGTAAATTTATGCTTCAAAATCGGCTTCCAAATCAGCTTCAAAAAATGCCTAATTTATAGACTTATTTTGAAAAATTCTATCCCCACTGTTTCCTATAGGGATTTTACAAGCGAAAAATGCCTCAAGAATTGACTTCACTTATTTCTACATCTTTAATTGCATGCAAAAAATGGCTCGCAATTACAGATGTGAAATCCGCTTTGTGTGAACAACAAGGTGTATCTTACATTATATTCAATGAGGAATGATTTGAAATTTGTCTGAGGCTGGTTTTGGGCCGCTTTCCAGTGCATAAAACGCGCTAAAAAATGCCCTAAAACCCATGTTTAAAATACCCTTAAAAACTGACAGGGCAAAGCCAGTGCAATATACGATGTATTTGGGGGTAATTTTTTTTCTGCACTGGGGGGGGTGAAGGTCCAGCTTCCCTTTACACGTTTCCCGGTCCTGTCCCTTTTTTTTCCCCCCAGGCCTTGCTGGGGTTGGAAAACAAAAAGCAAGCGATCCTCCCCTGTGAGCGAAAACATAGCAGAAAATTAATTTAATAAATTGTCAATTTTAATGGTAAAAAACCCTTTTTGGTTTTTGGTGGGTTTTCTTGTTGTTTTTATGTTTTCGGGCCAGGGGCTGTGCTCTCTACTTTTGGGGAAAATGAGCCCGTTTAAACCCCGCTGTTTGTTCGGTTCTACTATACACACTTTTTGTTCCGGGCCCTTTTTTTACCGGGGTTTTTTCAGTCTGCATTTTTAAAATTTAAATTTTTTTTATTTGGGAAAAACTTTTTTCGATTATAAACTGATTTTGAACTTGGTTTTTTCCCTTTAAAAAAAAAAGAAAAAAGAAATAAAAAAAATTTTAAATTTTTAATTTTTGTTCATAAACAAATGAAAAATGAAAAAAAAAACTTAATTTTTTTTTTTGTTGTTCAAAAAAATTTACATGGCCTTATTAACCCCTTTCTATAAGAACCCCCCCCCCCCCCAAAATTTAATATACATCTTTCAGTATCCTAATTTTGGAAAAAAATTTGTAACTCTTTTTCTTGGGACCAAAAAAGGGCCTAATAAATTTTATTAAAAAGTACTTTGATGAACTATTTTATACCCAAAAAGAAAATTTTAAACCCCTTTTTTTATTTTTTTTAAAAAATGGAGGGTTTTGTAAAAAAGGCTTATCGGGTTTATTTTTTTACCGAAACGTACAAGTGGGTTAAAAAAAAAAACGTGGATCCAAAAAGGGAAACAAAAAAAAAATAAATTTAAAAACTGCTATAATTTAAAAACCCCCTCAAATGAGGAAAAGTTAAAAAGAACCACAAGTTTCAGAACCCCATAATGAATTTTTTTAAAAAAAAGTCAAAAACAGTTTTTTTGACCGGGAAATGAACAGCAGGGGTTTTTCTATAGAGCTGTGCATGGAAAAAGCCAAAACCTTTAAAAAAGGGGTTTGGGTAGTTCCAGAAATTTTGTTTCCCGTGTCTAACTCAATGGAAAATAAGGGAAAATTTTATCAATCTGTTCGTTTTTGCTTTTGGGCCCTTCAAAAAATGACTTTTAAAATCTACAGTCCTCGGGCCATCCCTGCCCTTTTTTATTTAGAACAAGTAAATTTGGGGTTGTTTCAAATTTTTTGGGTAGTGAATTTCAAAGGGGAAAATTTAAATAGGGTTCAAAACGTAAAAATCATTAGGAATTTAAGTTTTTATCCCCCCATTTGTTAGTTTTTATAATTCCCCCCCCCCCCCCCCCCTGCTTCCTATCTGGGTATAAAAGCAATAAAACCCCACTCATTCATAGCAACCCCCTGCTTCAGTTTAATTTGTTAAAAGTTCCCACATGAAAGGGCCCAAACTGTATGTATTTTCTTTTCACATAAAATTTGTACATTTGTTTTTTTAAACACTGATGAGGGGAAAATTAAACTGGGTCTGTTTTGTATGCCAAAACGTTTTCCCCGAATACTTAAAAATTTTTGTGCTGTTTTCAATGAGCCCCCTCGTCACTGTTGTTCCGTCCAATTAAAAATTAGTAAATTTTTGTGTGGGAACCTACTGACGAGAGCACCTTATTTCCCGCACACTGAACCCCCTGACAGTAGGGGGGGTTCAATTCACAGGGTTTTTTTTTTCATGGGGTTGGATTTCTGCAAAAATAGAAATTGCGTAAACAGATGTAAATTTGTTGGAGAAGGAAAGGGAACCGGAGTGGGCCCTTTTTTATTGCCCCATCAGATTTGTATATGTTTTTGAAGCACTCATTTTTGATCTGGTGGGTTTTTGGGTGGTTGAAGCAAGACTGTTTTTTGCCCTGGTGTAAAAAATTTAAAAATCCTCTGGGAAAGGGCCCGCAGGGGCACTTCCCGGCTGTATATTGTACTGCGACTAATTTCGTGGGATTTAACTCAGATTTTTATTGGGCGCTTTGTTAACTTATTTCAGTTTTTTTTTATTTTTTATTATTAAATTGCATTTAAGGATGGTGGGGGTTTAAGCCAGGTATTGGTAAAAGGGCCCTTTTAAAGGGCTAGCTGGGGGGCTATAGGGAAGGGTATCTACAAATGTGTAAAAAGGTTTGGAATTTTTTCCCTTTTTCCCCTCCCACTGCAGATATTGATGGGATTTTTTAATGGGTATCTACTGAGGGGGGGCCTAGTTATTTGGGAAAGCATGAGAGAAACCACGTTTCCCCTCTGTAGGTGAAATAAATTCACTCTGCCCGTTAAAAAATGTAGCTCATAGGAGGAAAACTGGGAATTGGCCCCTAAAACTTCAGGAGCTGATACCGAAATCGAACTCATGACAGGATTCCGATAAATATAAGCACGTCATGCATTTCCTAAAAGGTCCCTGATGTTAAAAAACTCTGCATAAAAAAAATACTCCTTTTAATTTTAAAAAGCTGTTAAATAACCTTTTTCCGATTTAAAAAGGGCCCTTTACTTACAAGGTCCTTTTCTGAAACCCCTCCTCCTAAAAAATTCATTTTGCCTTTAAAAAAACCCAAATTTTCCCAATTTAAGGTTGTCAAAATGGGGATTTAAAGGGTTTATGCGCTCCAAGAAGTCAAAAGGGTGAAGAAAAAGGAAAGCAAAGAAGAGAAGGCACCCGGAAGCTGTGGAAGTGTTATTATCGCCCTTTTTTTCTTTATTCCGCAAACCTTTGGGGTTCTAGGCCGTATAAAAAACCCTCCCCTTTTCTCAATTCTCCCTGTGCTATTAAAGGTTTAAAAAGGGGGCAGGTTACCCCTTGTGTGTGTGTGGGGGGGGGGGGTTTTGGGGGAACCTTTATTCAGCTAGGCTCCACCCACTTGCCCAAGGGGCCCGCTGAAGTGAAAGACATGGGGTGCCCGAGGGTTTTAAAAATGGGGAAAATTCCATGTACAAAAATTCTATTGTTTTTTAAAAGTTGTGCTACCTTGAAAAAAAAACAATAAAACAGTGTATCCTGAAAAGTTAACCCGAAGGTTCAGGTAGCTTTAAAAAAGGGGGTTTCCCCCCCCACTACAAGATTATTTGTTTTAAAAATTGGGGGGGCCCCAAAAAAAAAAGGATGTACGGGCCTTGGTTTTATTGGCAAAGTGTAGGGTTTTTGAGAACGGGTTTGGTTTTCCCCTTTTCTTGCAACAGTTTTTGTTTTTCTGGTTTCAAAGGGAAGCAAATTTGTCCCCCCCCCAGGGCCCGCAAATGCAAAAGGGAAAAGGGAGTTAAGAGGAGGGGCAGGGAGTGTTGTATTGGCAGGCAAGGAAGAAAAACATGAAAGGGAGGGGAAAAAAACAATACACACAACCCCCTACAAGTCCTCTCACTGCTTCTCCTCCTTGCCTTTCCCCAAAACACACATCCCTGACCCCCCCCTTTTAACTGTTTCCCTTTTAATTTTGCACGAAACCCGGGCAGGACAGAATGCTTCCCTTTACCAGTTTAACCCAAAATGGTTTTCCCAAAGGGACATTAAACCACCCCGTTCCCCTAAAACCCTAGCACTTGGCCCCAAAAGGTTTAAAAAGGACGTTCACCCCTTTGAATTTTTTGGGCCCCAAAATTTTCAAAAATATGATCTTCATTGTGAGACAAACCCCTTTAAAAAATCAGTTGGGCAAATTTTAAAATTTTGACTGTAATGAGGCGGGGGGGCAAACAATTTTTCAAATTTTTGGGAAAGGTTTTTATTCGCCCTTTAAATTTTTGAATTTTTTAGAGCCAAACCAAAGTAGCCCAAAAATTTGTGAAAATGTAAAAAAAAAATATGTGCTTTTCCCCCAAAAAAATTTTTTTTCATTAAAAACCTTTCATCTGTTTTGTGAAATCCTTGGAGGTTTGTTTTTTAAAACAAACAAACATTATGAAAAAACCAAAGGAAAAATACCAGGGGCTCAGGGATAAAAGTTTTGGGCCCCAAAGTGTATTTTTAAGGGGTTTTGGGTTTAAAAAAAAAATAAATAGCCAAAGCGCTGAAAATCTCACAGAGCACGTTCAAACATCGGGCGGGGGGGGAAAAAATTTAAAACCCCAAACCTTTTCCCAAAACCCTTGCTGCAATCTAATGGACCGCCCAGACAAAAGGGAACC
>JAODAL010019236.1:0-72644 GCA_025379985.1 Phyllomedusa bahiana
ATAAGAACCATCTTGTGACCCTTCTTTTTTTTCCCCTTATTCTCACACACCTTTTTAGAGGACGTTGTCACTATTTTCAAAACCCCGCCGACAGGTAAAAGCGGAGCGCTTCTAGGGCCCATTTAATGGCTGGGGCACTCTTTTCTCCACTATTGCATATTTTTTTTTCATGGCGTTCACTTCCTACTTAAATTATACTGGGGTGTTCCTCACCTTTCGTACCTTGACAGTACCCCCCGTAGTCCCCAAAAATCCGACCATGGTCAAGGACAAACCCTTTCTTAAAGTGGGGGGGTTATTAAACACTGGCTGAGCACACAGTGGGTTTTTAAGGGTCTGGAAAAGCTTTTTCAGCCTTGGGGAATCTTTACTTTTTTGGTTAAAGCCCAAGGGGGTTTTTTTTTTTTTTTTTTTTTTTTCAAGGGAAAAGGCAAAATTGGGTAAAACCTTCTATATACCTTATACCCAAGAAGCATCACTTGCTTCTTGTTACAGGCTGAGGCCATCCCCGAAAAAAAGGTTTTCAATTTTGGTGTTTTTGGGTTTTTAACAAATCCACCCCCCTAGTTGTACCCCGGGTATTTGGGGCCTCCTCTTTGACCAAGGCACATTTTTTTTGGTTTGGCGTGAAGCCTGCCTCACCTAGACAGAATGACGCCGCATTTCCGGTAGATGGGTTTTCCCAATCGGACTTTGGATATTATATCATCCAGATAAGGGGGGGGGCAAAACGATTTGGGGGGTCTCTAAACTCTACCATAACCCTCGGGAAGGGGGCCGGTGCCCCATGCAATCCAAAGGGAAAAACACCAAAAAAAAAGGAACACCCCCACCCGGGGGTGGCAAAGGAATTTTTTTCTTTTGTCTCATCTGTTAAATACCGTGCTTCCCCCAGTTTTGTCGATAAGTTATCCACCCGTGGCATTGGGGTATGCGCAAATTTTAAAAATGGCGTTTAAGTTTACTGAATCGAGAAAAAAACCTCCAGCTGCCGTCTGCTTTGTAATAGAACAATGGGGGGGGACCACGGCTAGTGACTCCTCAATTACCCCAAGTTCCACATTTTTTCTCACCTCTTCAAGAAACCCCTCTCCTGGGCTCGGTTTTTCTGTACGGTTTTAGTTTTAACCCTTTCCCCCGTTCGGAAGGATGTCATGCTTAATGAGGGGGTCCGCCCGGGGTTACCGAGAAGAACCCCTTTTTTTTTAAACAGGAATGCTCGTACCTCAGCCTTTTGGGTATTACCCCCAGAGAGACGCCCCTGTACCTGGGGAACAGGGTTCCTCTGGCTCAGCTGCTCCGGGGGGGACGAGGCCCCCCCTGCTGCAATTTAAGTCGCTTTTTCCACGGCTTTATGAGATTAACGTTTACACTTGCTCGACTTCCTTCTACCACTGACGAATCTTGTAGTTCACCCCCTTTATTTTTTCAAAATTTCCCTCAAAGGGCCCCTTGCCACTTGGCTAAGAAATTTGCTTTTTAACTGAGGGATTAGCAAAAAACCCAAAAAAACGGCCCCCCCCCGGTGCAAACGTACGTAACCTGGGGGCTCGGTTTTTTTTAAACCCTTTGCTGGGGGCCCCGAGCCCCGAGCCATAAAGCTTTTCGTACAATTGGCATTTTCGGCCCATTCCTCCTGCATTTTTGCGCCACGTGTTCAATTACACTCCTTTAGGGGGTGGTTCTTTTTCCCCCCCAAGCTTCTTTTTTCCATGTCTAGAAGGCCCCTAGGGTGAACGACCCCTACAGTAACTCAAATGGGGAATAACCCCCGGGATACTGAGGGACCTCACGGATAGCAAAAATTAGATAGGGAAAACAAGAAAATCCCAGTTTTTTTTTTTCCCCCAATTTGTCCCCCCCACTTTCCTTTCATCTTTGAGGATTTATAAAAACTCTCGCCATCCCGGTCTGCGGATGGGAAAAGAGGACGCATTTTTTTTTACTTGGAACAGTTTTCACAGCTCCTTTAGACCCGGGACAAAAGGGGGACCCGATCATAAGTATCTCCTTCGGTAACCCCACCCGGGAAAAAAACCTGCAACACTCCTTAGCAATGGCCTTGGGATGTTTTTTTTAAACCCAAGGGATAGCTTCCAGGGACCTTGTGGCCCATAGATCATTATCACAGAATAGGGGGGGTGGCCTTGAGCAGATTTTGAAAAGGGGACCCACCAAACCCCATGGCTATTCTCTCAAACGGACCTCAATAATTGGGGAGGGGCCCCAAAGGGGGCTGGGAAAGTGGTCCTAGGAGCCGAAAGCGGGCACTCGGGGCAGGACTCACAAACCTTTCACCTCCTTTTTTAACTCCGGGCCCAAAAGAATCTTTTCGGGATTTTTTCGGATTTTTATCGACTCCCGATGCCCCACATTAGGTCCCGGGTGAGCCACTCTAGTAGGGCCCCTTCAAAAAATTTTTTGGGGACCACCAGTTGCTCCACTAGCTCTTCCCCTTTTTTCACCACTTGATAAAACCGGGTTTCCCGTTTTAAAGCCATGTAGGGAGTGACAGTCGGGGTTTAAAGGCTCCAGTGGGGGTTATTGTCAATCTTTTTTTAACTTTTTCCCCCACTCTGACAAGGGTAGGATCTTTTAATTCCCCGCCCCAAACGGGCCCTTTTTTCACACCTCAAGATCAGGAAATTCTGCACTAGAGGGGTTTGGACTGCTCTTAACCTTCTGATAGTTTTGGGAGCGATTTTTATTACAAATTTTAAAATCGGAAAAGGGTTTTTTTTTGGTGACCAAATTTTCCCCAATCATTCCGATAATTAAGGTTAAAATCGGGTGCATCATCTTTTAAAAATCGCCCTTTTTCCCCCGGCGCTTCCTGAAATTTTTTGGTGGCCAGCCAATCAAATTACAAAATAGAGGCGGGGGGTGAGAAGTGTGTTTGACGCCCTGACTGGATGTGAAAGGGTTTTGCATTTTTCCCGGGAAAAAATTCACTTTGCCCTTTTCGTTTAAAATTTGAAAGGTTTTCCTTTTCAGCCTCATGTCTCCAGCGCTCAAGGGATAGGGACCTCCCCACCCCGCCTGTGGCCAAACAGCTCAGCGAAATTAGTCTTTTTTCTGCACAGAGAAACCCTACTTTACCCGGGTGACCCCTTCCAATTTAGTTAGATTAAGATTTGAAGATTTTATGTAGTTAGCTAGAGAATTTTAAAGGGGGAAACCAACCCCCCTGAAAAATTCACTGGCATTGGGAAAGGGGGGGGGGGGGGGGGGGTGGGGGGGGGGGGGGGGGGGCCCCCGCGGGCGAACACAGACAACTCTATCAAAAAGAACTTTTTGGAAAAAATTTTTTCACCAAAAACTTAGGGGAAAGACATTGTAGTGGAATATCTTTTTTTTATTAACAGTTTGCAAATTGAAATTTTTCCCCGGGATATTGGGCAGCCTGAATTTATATTGGATAAACATCATTTTCTAGTAACGGGGAAAGGTCCTTTGTTAGCTGCAAAACTCCACTTTTATTATCAGAAATACATTTCAGATAGGTTCAATTTTACCCCATTAACCGTAAACTTTTTGATAAATCCACCTTGCATTTAAATTTTACAATCCGGGAAAATTTTAAATTAGTCAGAAACAGGTTGTTTTTTGAAAAAAAACCCCTTGGTTTTCTTACAAAAAACATAAACCAGTTAGGGTTTTTTTTTTGACTTTCCCACACCAAGCACTGTTCATTGACGCAGCATCTACGTAATCAAAAAACAGAAAACTATATTCACCACAGGTGAATTGAAAGGGGGCAAAAAAAAAAACTTTTATTATATCAAAAAAATAACAGTTACGTGTTTTTTGACTTTTGCGCCCCCACCCACGTTCTTTTGAGCAGCATTTTTACGTAAATTTTAAAAACAGCAATTTTTATTCCCCACAGGTAAAATTTTGAAAGGTGAAAAAAAATCCCGTTTTTTATACAAAACATAACTTTACGTTTTTTTTTTTAATTTTTGGGGCCCCCAGCACTGTTCATTGACGCAGAAAAATCTACGAAAAACAAAAAACACAATTTTTAAAAATTCACCACAGGTGAATTGAAAAGGTGAAAAAAAAACCCGTTTTTATATCAAAACAAACATTTACTTTTTTTTGGGAACTTTTGCCCACCCAGAAACTGTTCATTGACGCAGCATCTACGAAATCTTAAAACAGAAATTTCTATTTTCCACCACTTTTTAAAATGGGGGGTTTCAAAAAAACCTTTTTTATTATATCAAAAAAAACAATATTTTTTTTTTTACTTTTGCGCACCCAGCACTTTTTCTTTGGACGCAGCACCCTACGAAAAATCTTAAAACAGCAATTCAATATTCACCACAGTGAATTAAAAGGGGAAAAAAAATACCTTTTAAATTATATCCAAAAAAATGACATTTTACGTTTTTTTTTTTTGATTTTTTGGACACCCAGAAACGGTTCTTTGATCAGCATCTACTAAATCTTAAAACAGCAATTCAAATATTCACCACAGGTAAAATTAAAGGTGCAAAAAATACCGTTTATTAAATCAAAACAAAACATTTACGGGGTTTTTTTGGACTTTTGCCACCCACACTTTTCATGGCGAGCCCCTACTAAATTTTTAAAACAGAAATTCTATTTTCCACCACAGGTGAATTAAAAGGGTCCCAAAAAATCCCCTTTTATTATATAAAAACAAAAAACAGTTACGGTTTTTTTGATTTTTTGCGAAACCCCAGCACTGTTTCATTGACCAGCATCTAGAAATTTTAAAAAACAGCAATTCTATATTCACCACGGGTTTTTTGGGGGAATTTAAAAGGTGCAAAAAAAACCTTTTTATTATAAAAAAACAAAACAGTTACTTTTTTTTTTAATTTTTTTGCACACCCAGCACGGGTCATTGACGCAGAATCTTTTTTTAAATCTTAAAACAGCATTCTATATTCACCACGGGTTTAAATTGAAAGGTGAAAAAAAAAAAACGTTTTTTTATATCAAAACAAAAAATTACGTTTTTTTTGATTTTTTGGCGCACACCAGCACTTTTCTTTTGACGAAACCCTTCTACTTTAAATCTTAAAACAGCAATTCCTAATTCACCACGGGGAAAAATTGAAAGGGCAAAAAATACCGTTTTATTATATCAAAACAAATTTTTTTACGTGTTTTTTTGATTTTTTGCGAAACCCAGCATTGTTCAAGGGAAGGGCACAATCTACGTAAACTTAAAAAAACCAATTCATATTCACCACAGGTGAATTGAAAGGTGAAAAAAAAAAAACCGTTTATTATATCAAAACCCATAACAGTTACGTGTTTTTTTAATTTTCACACCCAGAAACTTTTTCATTGACGCAGCATCTACGAAAATCTTAAAACAGCAATTCAAATTTTCCCCCAAACAGGTAATTTTAAAAAGGTGCAAAAAATACCGTTTTTATCCCAAAAAAAACAGATAGGGGTTTTTTTTTGGATTTTTGCCCATTCCAAAATTTGTTAAATAGACCCCCTTGCATTTAAAATTTTGGAACCCCACCCAATTTTGTTTTGATTAGGGGGTTTTTGAAAATAGCTTTTTTTTTCCCCGCTTTTTAATAAGAGACTTTCCAAAACTTTCCATACCTTTTCCAATTTTTAAATTTTCTGAACAGGGAAAGCAAATTTCAGGGGGGTAAGCGAGCAAAGAGGGGGATAGCACATGGGGGTTAAGGGTACGAGAGAAGGTGCTCCTTCCAGTGCGGGCCGACAACACGCTTTCCAGCGGGTCGCCCGTTGCAGGAAACCCTCGGCCTGTCCCTCGCTGGGTCAGGGGCCCTTTTGAATCTAAGTGACGAACATCGTCCCAAACGTCCTTCAGTGGTTTAAAAGCAACCTGCATCTAGCATCTTACCTCCTCGCCTTTGCAGTTCCAAAGGCCACAAATGTCGTCCAAACAGCCCTCATCAGAAACCAACCAACATGAAGCAGACCAAATGCAACTCGTGTACCCACCACTGTGGAAATAACCATTGTCTAAAGGGCCCTCTTTAAATGACAAAATGGGTTGGGGTCAGAAGGCTTTTTTAAAAAGATAAAGGGAGGATGATTTAGTCTTCATTGAGGGCCCATTTACGATCCCATCAGAGGGGGGAAAAGGACCCCCGGTCAATGGGAAAAAAAAACCCGGGCGGTGGGCAACCCCTTGCATCCCCCTTTGCTTGAAAGCCCGCGGGCTTCGGGATGGAAATTTCAGGACGCCAAGTACCTTGTTTGATGATGATGTTTATGACTACTTTTGCGGAAATCCTGGTTTTTTCCCCGAAGAATTTGTTTGCGAGGCTTCATCAGTGGACGGGGGGGAAAAACGTTGGGGTATTTCCATACGGGCCCTTTCCACAAAAAGGGGGGAGGGCGGGGGCAAAGTTGCTGATATAAATTCCCGCCACCCGGCAGCGAAAAAAAACCCCGCTCCTCCCTTATCCCCGTAAAAAAAGGCCCGGGAACCTTCAACCCTGGGCCTTTTTTGAGCAAGCCTCTGATTTCCCCCGCATGTAAAAACCCCACCTTTGCCAAAAAGGCAAAAGAAAGGGGGCAAAACCCTTAAGTGGTTAACCACCCCCAAACCATGACTAGCCACATGCAGCAATGCATGAGTTGAAAGGGGAGGGAACACTTGGCCAAAAAATGCCCAAGACGACCCCGGGCCTCCAACCCCCTGTCACACACTTTGTCTCCCCCTCCCCCTCCTCCGCCACCACCAAGCGTTCCCCCAGCTTCCCCCTTTTCTCTCAAGTAAAGATCCCGGATCAGCCTCCGCTTCAGCCCCACCGTCGCCCCCCAAAACCCCCGAGCCCCCCAAAAAACCAAAACCCCCCCCCCCCCACCCCCCTTCTCCTTCCCCCCAAATTTGACGACCTGCCCCGCCGTTAAAAGTGGCCACTAGCAGCCACCCCTTTTGTCTTTTCCCGGGTTTTTTGGGGGGCAGAAAGAAACACTTTACCCAAACATCTCAAAGCCCCAAAAACCTGAATGTCGGCATGGGGCCGGCTTTTGGGCCCTTGGGGAAATTTTTTTCCTTTTCCCGTCCCGGGGGACCCAGGATGGGGTTTCCCCCAAAATCATGGGCCCTCGCCCTTCCCCCAAACCCGATTTCCGAGCACAATTTTTTTGCCAGAAAAAAACTTTCCCCCCCCTTGGGCCCCCAGGCAATAAAAAAGGAAACGTTGTCTGCCCTTCTGTTGGGCCGGGAAAAGGGCCCCTCCCCTCCACGGGCAATTGGCTAGAAGCACCCCGGCCAAAGGCCCCTATATCTCTGTGACAGCTCACTGGGTGACTGGGGTTGGGGTGTCTCTGGGGGTACGGTGGGTCTCAGGCTCGGCGCACGCTCTTCCCAAAACCGCAGGGATGGTGCAGGGTTTTCCCCCCCAAAGGGCCCCTTTGGGGCATCCAAACCCCAGAGAAAAAGCCACTTTCAGGGGATTCAAACCCTGTATACAGCATGACAAAAAAAATACGAAAAGGGAAAAGCATATACTCAGCCCTTAGGTTTTCGACCCCCCGGTCCTTCAAAAAATTAAAAGGGAAAAGTTTCCCCTGCATCGATTGGGAGGGGCCCGGGCCCAACAAAATGGGCAATGATGGGGAGCTAGCGCGCACTGGACGTGCAACCCTTTCGGGGGAAACACCTCCCCCCCCCCCCCAGGCACGAGCATACTCAGTATACAAACCACTTCCCCTTTAAAAAGGTAAGAGGGCGTTTACCCTACATTTTTAACATCGTTAAAAAAAAACACCCAAAAAAAAAAAAAAAAAACACAAAAATAAAACGAAAAATAAAATCATTATTAAGACATAACTGCAGGCAAAAAAGGGGGAAAACCCATCTCGTGCTGTTACGTAACCCAAATTCAAAGGAAGACTCGCAAATTGAGGCTCTCATTGAGGCCCCTCGGAGATAATGACTCTAGCTCCGTGATCCGTAAGCCTCACGTTTAAGTAAATTTATTAGTCAGGGATGCGTTATATTACATAAAACTTTTTCAAAAACGCATCAGCGCAATTCGCATAAGTCATGCCGTGCTTCCGCGAAGTGTTTAGCCACGGTCGTTTCCCCACTTCATTAAAGTGTTGAAATTTTACCTGGGTCCAATATCTCTTTATAAAGTATTGATTGTGGGAGAACCCCGGCTGTGGAACCCGTTTAGCATACCAGCGAAACAAGTTTTCATTGGTCTTATTGTTTATTGATCACGTGCCCAGAGACACCAGGCCGTGTTGAAATTAATCTGCCTTGGAGACCGTCCACACACAGGTCTGGAGCTGTGGACGGCTCTAAGCAACGAGACCGAGCGCTGGTTGGGTGACAAGAACCTTGTGCCAGGCAAGGTGGTGTGCGATAACGGGCGAAATCTGCTGGCCGCCCTTAAGATCGGTAGGCTGGAGCACATCCCTTGCCTGGCACATGTCATGAACCTTGTCATCCAGATATTTCTAAAGAGCTACCCGGGTCTGGACTGCCTGCTGAAGAAGGCTCGAGGTCTGAGTTCGCACTTCCGCCGTTCGTATTCCGCTGGAATTCCACCCTCCACATGCTCCAGCGATTGTGGCAGCAGCGCAATGCCATTACGCAGTACGAAGTGACACATGGCCTGACAACCAGCGGTTGTACGGACCTCAGGGTGTTGAACCACCGAGAGTGGAGGCAGGTGAAAGAGCTCTGCACCATCCTTGCCAGTTTTGAAGAAGCCACCAAAATGGTCAGTGCGGACAATGCCTTGTCAGCATGAGCATTGGTGGTGATCTTAGTTCTGGAACGATCGTTGGACACTCTGAAACAAGGTCCCGCCAGCGACGGAGGAGGAGACGGACACAGATGCGGACACAGAGCCTTTCTCTTCGTCAAGTCCACAAGGCCCGACAGTTTCACAATTTCATCGGTCTTCATTAGGTAGTGGTTCGGGGTCAGAGCTAGTGCAAGGTGGCGAATCAGCTCTCAGGGTGCATCATCTCAGGCAAGTCAGGGCTGTTTTTGAGCTGTGCCGGAAGCAGCGGAGGAGGAGGTGGAGGGGAGGAGGTATTCCTAGACACGATGTTACCGACGTCCCTGCCTTGGAAAGAGGTTGGCGCGAATTTGAGGCGGAGGAGGAAGATGAGGAAGATCAGTTTGCTAATGCCCCTTGACCCAGAGGCTTGGGAAATCAAGGCTCCATCTCTCACATGAGTGCTTGGATGCATCATTTCCTCCAACATGATCCTCGCATTAAGGCCACCAAAATGAACAATAGTTACTGGGTGGCTAACACCCTTCTGGATCCCGGTACAAAACACAAACTCAGAACTTTCCATTCTACCCACCCAAATAGAGTGTAAATGCAGGAAATGGAGGACCTTGCGATGATCAACTGGAGGAGCATCTGTTGCATCTGCTTCACATTCCCCAAATGTCACGGTGGAACAACATCAGCGACGTGACAGCAGTAGAGTGCCAAGTCACCGATTAGTTGCCAGTCTACTTCACATTCCTTTTCAAACAGAAATGGTCCTCTTGAAAACTTTTTTTTAAAATGATCCATTTTTACTGCAATTTTTATTCTCTTTTCCCAACAGTTCATTTTGCTGGTTTTGCTGTGAGGAGACTGTAAAAGACAGCAAGGTTTCATGACAACACCATATTCCATTTACTCACTTTATCTTAAGAAGTTTTCGCATTGTCAATAGTTTTCAGGTCATGTTGCTATGAGATACAGCAATAATTATGGTCCTTTGGAACAGAAATGTGGCTTCTAAGTGGCATTTTTCCCCTCAAAATTTTTTTAAACGGGCTGGAAAGTCATTTTTTAAAATTTTTTTTGGGGTATGTGCGTGGTACAGCAATAATCTGGCCTTTGTAAGAAAGTGGCTTTAAGTGGTTTTCTCCTCAAATTTTTTAAACAGGGTGAGAAGTCATTTTTATAATTTTTTGGGTCATGTGCTTGAAATGCAGCAATACTACAGGTCCTATTATAAAAAAATTTGTTTCTAACAGAATTTGTTTTCAAAATTTGCCCAAAAGTGGCTAAAGGGTTTCATGTTTGAATTTTTGGGGGCATTTTGCTGTGACATGCAGCTATATACAGGTCCTATTCAAAAAAATGTTGTTTCTAACAGCATTTGTTCTTCAAATTGCCCAAAGTGGCTAAAGGGTCTTTTGCTTGAATTTTTGGGGGATTTTGCTGTGACATGGCTATACTACAGGCCCTATTTAAAAAATGTTTTTTTAAACGCTTTTGTTCTTCACAATTGCCAAAGTGGCTCGGGGGTTTTTTAAAGGGGGTTTGCTGTCAGAAACTGGAAAAATTTTTTTAAAGGCCCTTTTTTTTTTTTTAGGACACTTTTAAATGGACAATATTGCAAAATGATTTGTTTTTGAAAGATTTTTAAACATGCTATCAATCCCTGTTTTGGAAACCCTTTTTAATACAATGAAAAAAAGAAAACAAAAAATGGTGGGATTCCATCCTATTTAAAAAGTGTTTTCTAGAATTAAATACAAAAAAACTTGCATGTAAAATTAGCTTTTTAAAAAAATTCCTCTAAATTGTACAAGGGAGGTACAGGAAAACTTGACCAGATGTAGGTTTTCAGAGGACTGGGGTAGGGCCCGGACAGGAACAAAGTACAGGCCATTTCCCCCAGCACGTTGAGTAAAATGAGAAAAAGAACCCAAGATAAAGGGCACCTGGTGTAACAGGAGGTTAACCACCAGTATTTCCAAGTAAAGTAATTGGTCCACATCTAGGAGGGACAAGCGTACCGGGTATTGATGTGTAAGAGGAAGGTGGGTTCTCACCTTTTGCTTCGCACTCTGTTCAGCCGACAGTTTTCGTTGCTGGTCTCAGGGCTTTTAACCGCTGTTAATGATGACGGACGCCGCCTGGGCTTTCACCCACCCCCTGTAAATCCCGGCCCCGGGTCATGTTTTGGCCCCGGACAGGTAGTCAATGTCCGTGAAAATAAAAAGGGGGTTGAAAGACTCCTTTTTTGGGACTTTTTTAAATGTGGGGGTCATGCGGTTTGGGGTCATGTGTGGCCCAGGACAGGTTAGTCAATGTCCCGTGAAACTAAAAATGGGGTTTAAAGACTCCTTTTTCCGGCACTTTTTAAATGTGGGGGTCATGCAGGTTTGGGGGTCATGCTGTGGCCCAGGACAGGTTGTCAATGTCCAATGAAAAAATAAAAAGGTGGGTTGAAGACTCCCTTTTTCCGGGACTTTTTAAATGTGGGGGTATGCAGGTTTGGGGCTCTGCTGTGCCCCGGACGGTATAGTCAATGTCCAGTGAAACTAAAATGGTGGTTTAAAGACTCCTTTTTTGGCACTTTTTAAATGTGGGGGTCAGCAGGTTTGGGGTCTGCTGCGTTCCGGGCAGGGATATTCAATGTCCAGTTCAAGTAACTATGGTTCAAAACATTCCTTCTGGCATTTTTTTTTGTGGGGATGCGGTTAAGGGTCAGGCTGTGGTACAAACGGGATAGTAAATGGTCTGGACTTTTTTTCTGTGACTTTTAAACCTAAGTGTGTTGCCCAAAATGTAGACGTATCCTTTGACTGTTGTGGATGTTTAATTCAGTTCTCCCGCCCTTGTTTGGGTGTAATAATAAAGGGGTTTTTTGCTCTCCCCTAGACTTTAAGGTCATGCGATAATCGATGCTCCTATCGAAAACCTTTCGTAGCGGCCCCCTTTTTAAAAATCGATCGATTCGTAGCAACGCAATCGCTCAACATTTTCGAGGGCACCTCCCCCTGGGGCTCAATTTTTTTTCCCCAGCCATGACCGAATAGGGAAAAGTTTCCTCTTCAACTGGAGCTTCACTGACCGGTAGGGAATTAGAGACTTTATGGGCAAAAAAACACATTGAAATCTCCAAAGGAGCATTTTATGCTATCTACAATATATGAAAAAACTTTGAGATTCTTGGTCTGCTGTTTTTGGCCAAAAAGGCTCAACCCACCCCCGGCTTAAACGGGATTCAGTGGGTGGTCCACCTTATTATCTCTCATCTGGGTAATTTTAGACCTTCACGGTCCCAAAACGGCCCCCAAAATGCAGAGAGAAAAAAAAAAAAAAGCCCCAACCTTTAAAAGCTGTGATTGATATAAAGCCTTGGGGGTGGGGGCGGGGGCAGGAAACCAAAATGGAGGTATTCTTCTCTTTTTAGTTTAAAAAGCAAATATGTGCCAAATACAACATTAGTTTTTCACAGAAAAACTTTTGAAAAAAACACTGCAAACCTGGGTCCCCACTGGCAGGGCTGCGGACATACACTTGCAAAGCCAATACCGTGGCACACCAAAAATTTTACGGCCCAACTGTGTACGGATGTCCGGTTTTGCAGTGCGGTAATGGCGAGTGTACCCATGAATGCAGGTCACCCCTATGTTTTCTTAGAGGGTTTTCCCGGGTTCACCAACTTGCGTTTACTAATCACCAGTACCTGATTAAAACACCCTTCTTCATACCCCCTAAGTAAAAGGAACAGTGTGTCTCACCCCCCTTTGGAAAAGCTACACACGCACGCTACATTTTTGTGATCACGGGGTTTTATTTGAGAAATAATTGATGAATCACATTTTTGGGGCAATTGGGACTATGACCTGGCATAGACAAAGGAAGCATTTGATTAAGTCCTTAGGAGGTCTCTTATAGAGCCGACTTCCCCGGCCGGATTGCCGGGTTTTAGGGCTGGGCGTCGTCTCTCAGTGTAGCACAACCCTATCGATTGCGCCCCTCTTCCCCTTTGAACAGTTTTTCCCGGTGGTCCTGGAGATCTCCCCCCCCCCCCGTGGGGTGGGGCGCTGCGGAGATCATCAGTCCCCCGTGCGTTACCCCTCCCCCATTGGTCAGCGTTTTTTGGGGGTTTCCCTGGCTCCCCATTTGCGCAAGGTGCTGGGAGGGTCTCAAGTAGTGGTCCATCACCACCGTTCCCCATCTGGGGGCCTGTCAGGGTCTCCGGCTGCAACCACTTTTTGGTCAGGTGTATGAGGTCATGCATCTGAGAGCGGGGAGCTTTGTCCATGCTGTAGACCCAGTTGTGTACCCGCTGGGCGCGAACCGAAACCGTGACTCCAAGGCGGGTTAGAATTTCCTTTTTCAGCAGGTCATAGTTCATAGCATCTTGTGTTTCCAGGTCGTAATAGGCCTTTTAGAGTTCTCCTGGAAGGAAGGGTGCCAACAGTCCTGCCCTCTGTCCCTTTGGCCAACACTCTCTCTCGGCAGTCCTTTCAAAGGTTGTCAGGTAGGCTTCCACGTCATCCACCGCTGTCATCTTTTGCAGAAAATGTCTAGCTCTTATAGAGGCTTGAGTAGCGTCTGCACCACCTGGGGCCCCCCTTTGGGGATGGGTTTCCGGTCTTTTCGCTGCCCCTTTGGGGTTTTAGCCTCGGGGTTGCTTTGGTCGGGCCTGCGGCTTGTTTCCCCCCGGCTCTTTTACTGCATTTGGTAGCCTCTGTGCCAGGGAGTAGTTCCCTTTTTGGGGATGCCCAGCTTGCAACACGTTGATTACACCCTCCATTTTTAAAGATGAAAAACCCAAAAATGGGGACCCCGGGCCCCTTTAAAATTTTCTTTTTTGCGCTTTTGGGGCCCCAAAAAAAAGCTTTCCCCCAAACCCCTTGAAGGGAATTGGTGGGCGGGGTGGTCGTCTCCGGGGTTTAAAAAGGGGCACAGCTCAGCAGGCACAGAAACCCAAAAAGGGAAAACAGAGGTTTTTTTAAAAAACCGCCCGCAGACAGTTTTTTTTGGTACGAAATCAAAAAAAAACCAAAAACTAGGCCTGTCCGGCTCTAACTAAAAAAGTTGGCCCCCCCCCCCCCCCCCCCATTTTCCTCTTAACTCAGTGCTGGCCCAATAACCCGTCCCCTGAAAAACAAAAATATTTTTATTGCCCCAACCCCTCCCCCTTTTGGGGGGGGGGGTCCGCTAATTGGGGTCCCCCCCCCCCCCTCCCGGCCCCATTTGGCGAACCCCCCGCCCCAGCGGGGGGGGGGGGGCTTTTTTAATGAAACCCCGGGGGCAGAGAGCGCTGGTGGCACTCTGTGCCGCCCCCCGTTCCTACAGGGGGTGAAAATGGCCGCTGCGGCCCCCTTTACCCCCCGGAGTTCCCCCCCTGTGCAGGGAGAAAAACAGGGGGATCGTTTCCCCTCCCCCTCCCCCACTGTATGCCAGCGCCGGGGTGTGCGCCGACAAACAGGGCGCGGGCAGGGAAGTGACGCCGGCCGCACTCACTTCCCCCCGCGCGCTGAGGAGATCGTCCCCGACGGGGAGCGCTGCAGGACCTGGGGCAGGTGAGTGGTTTTATTATTTGTTTTTATTTGCTTTAGGGGGGGCACTACCGGCCCCGAGGGGACTACATGGGGAAACAATGGGGGTTTCTACCTGCAACAGAGGGGGGCACTCCCGGCAAACAAAAGGGGGGCCCACTGGCAACAGAGGGGGCCCACCTGGGCAAACAATGGGAGCATCACCCGGCAAACAATGGGGGTCACCTGGCAACGAGGGGGCACTACCTGGCAAACAAAAGGGGGGATCTCCTGGAAAAAAATGGGGGCACACATGGCAAAACAATGGGGGCATCACCTGGAAACAGAGGGGCACTACCCCGGCAAAAAAATGGGGGATCAAAACCGGCAAACAATGGGGGGGGGATACCTGGCAAAAAAATGGGGGGCATCACCTGGCAACAATGGGGGGGAAACTACCTGTCAACAGAGGAATACCTGGCAAACAATGGGGGCCACCTGGGCAACAGAGGGGGCAAATACCTGGAAAAATGGGGCACACCTGTCAACAGAGTGGGGACTACCTTTGGGAAACAATGGGGGCATTGACCTGTCTCACAAAAGGGGGCAAATTACCTGGCCTAACAATGGGGGCACTACTTGGGAAAAATGGGTCAAACTACCTGGCAACAGAGGGGGCACTACCTGGCAAACAATGGGGGCATCTACCTGGCAACAGAGGGGGCATTTCCTGGCTAACAATGGGGGCAAATACCTGGCTAACAATGGGGGCACTACCTGGCTAACAATGGGGGGCACTACCTGGCTAAGAAAGGGGGCAATACCGGCAACAGAGGGGGCACTACCTGGCTAAACAAAGGGGGCACTATTTGGGAAACAAAGGGGGCATCTACCCCGGCAAACAATGGGGGCATCTACCAGGCTAACAAAGGAGGCATCTACCCAGCTAACAAAGGAGGCATCTACCCGGCTAACAAAGGAGGCATCTACCCAGCTAACAAAGGGGGGCATCTACCTGGCTACAAATTTGGTTACTGGTACAAATCGGTCCCACCTGGCTACAGAGGGGGCCCCTCTACCTGGCTACAAGGGGGCATCTACCTGGGCTACAAGGGGGCATCAACCTGCCTGTTTAAAGGGGCACTACTGGTTAGGGGGGGCTACTACCTGGCTATAAGGGCATCTACTTGGCTTTCTTTCAAAGCCGTTATGCAGTTAGGTGGAGTGGGTGTGGCTTTTGAAGGGGCGTGCAACACCGACAAAATGGGCGTGTTCATGCAAAAAAAAATTTACCACAAGTAGGGGCTCTCACATGTTTGTAGCAGTTACCCTGTCCCAGGTTGGAGATGGGTTGTCGCAGCTTTTGGCCCCTTAAAATGAGGCGGACCCCCACCTGGGCCTAATTAGCAGCCCAAGACCCCCCCTCCTGCCCCCGTGGGGAGTGGGGGCCCCCCCCCCCCCTCCTTTCCCACCCAGCAAAAAACCGCCTTGCAAATGGGTTTTACTAAGCCCCCAAAAAAAAGAGCTTTTTCGATTCTGCACTTCTAATTCTGGTTGTGTTTACCTGGGAGACATAAAGGTATCTTGGGCGAATATATACCCCCTCCAGGACCAGTCCCCCGACACTTTGTCACTATATATATATATATAATAATAATATAAAAATTTTAATATATATATATTATAATTTTTATATTATAATAATAATAATTTTAAAATTTTAAAAATTTTTTAAATTTTAAAAATTTTATAATATGTTTATATATATATTTTTATTAAAATATAATATATATAATTTTAAAAGTAATATTAAAATTTAATAATTAAAAAAAATAATATAATTTAAAATTTTAAAAATATATAAAATTTTTATATTTAAAAAATTATTAAATTAAAATTAAAATTTATATTGATAAAAAGAAAAGAAAAAAAGTAAAATAAATTTTAAAAAATGTAAAAAAGTAAAAAAAATTTAAAAAAAATTAAAAAAAAATAATAAAAAAAAATTAATTTTTAAAAAATTAAAAATAAAATAAAAAAAATAAAAAAAAATTTAAAGATATTTTGATTAAAAATTAGAATAAAAATAAAAAAAAAATAAAATAATAAAAAAAATAAAAAAAAACAAATAAAATTGTTTTTTTTGGGGGGTTTGTGCCCCGGGGGATTTTCTTCCCCCTTTCCCGGCCCTGTAACTCTGTTTAACTTTGCATAATAACAGTGCATTTTGAGTCCTTTCATTTTGAAAAAAAAAAAAAAAATATCCCCAAAAAAAAGACCAAAAAAGCCTGTTTTTGGCCGTGCACTCGAAAACCGGTTTTGAATGAGGGGGGGGGGGCGCGGCCCCCCCGGCCCCATAGACCCCTATTTTCACGGCGCGTATTGCGCCTGGAAATGTGTGTCAGTTTCTCCCCGCCCCAAAAGGATTGCCCGGCGGGAAGGAGCGCGGAATCCCCCTGTTTCTATGAGAACGGGGATTACCGTAATTCTGCGGGGCGGATTGGCCCCCAACTGCCCGGCAAAGGGAAAACTACAAGCTTTCACTTTTCTGGCTCAAGGCTGAAAAAATTTATGAGTCCCTCACAGGCATTTTGGCCCAAAAAAGCGCATGGGAAAAAATAGGCCAAGGTGCCGGATTTTAAATGGCCATTTCCAGGTTCTAATTCACACCACATGCAGAAAGCCACAGAAAAACACATAGGGAAAAGCCATGATAAGGCATGCAAAGGGTAACGCCATCTTAAGGCACACCTGCTGAGTTACAGCCCCCCATAGGCCCATAAAAATTTTAAATGGGCAGGTTCCCCCGCACTTTAGAAGGGGGTCCTGCACAATTACTTTGTACCCTAAAACCCCCCCCCAAATGGTTTTTTGGGGAAAAAATATAAAAACTGGCCCGGGAAAAAAAATGAGGTATTGTTATGGTTGTACGTATGCAAGCTGCAAGCCCGGCAAGGTCCTCATTTTTGCAAGTCCCTACATATAAAAATAAAACCCCCGAAAAAAAAAAAAAGGGACCCCTAATTACCAAGGAAAAAAAACAAAGCTACACTTTCTGCTCAAAGGCTTTTAAAGATATACTGAGTCCCATCAGCAGGCTTGGCCAAATGCTGCATGGGGAAAGATAGGCAGGGGGCCCCGGATTTAAGAGCCAAAAGTTCCCCAGGACTAAAATTTACACCAGCATGCAGAAAGCCACATATAAACACATAGGGGGAATGCCATCGATAATGCGATGCAAAAGGGAAAAAACCATTCATAGGGGAACCCATGCTGAGTTACAGCCTATACAAAAAAGGAAAAAAAGTGGTGCAGAGAAACCCTCTTTACAGAGTAGGTGGTTTTTGCTTTCAATCAGGACAAGCCACACTGCACAAAACATAAGTACCGCTTTTCCTACAACCCCACCAATACTTCACCGTATGATGACGTTGCGTCAACTTTTTGTCATCGGATCGATAGTCGATATCGAAATTTTTTCATGCCGATATCCGATAATGGATAATCGCTGATGCCCCTTTAAAAAGTCTATGGGAGAGGAACAACACCTTCATTCTTACACCAAAAAGGGGGAGGAGAAGCGGGGAATTTTAAACACCACAACAGAAAAATGGATACGTGCTAATTTATCAAAAAAAATTAGGCAACAAGAGTACAGAAAAAAATGACAGACTATTCATACCCTGTCCTGTACCACAAAAATGACCCTTAAACCTTCTGACCCAAAATTTTAAAAAGGGGACAGAAGGCGTATTACTTTAACCCCCTTTTTTTGTTGAATGCAATTGACATCCCTGTCCGGACCGCAGATGACCCTTTAAAACTACATGACTCACAGTTTAATAAGGCCCCGGGAAAAAAAGGATTTTCAACCCCATTTTAGTTGAACTGGACATTGACTTTAAACTTGCCCCTGGGCCACAGCATGTCCCTTAAACCTGTCTGCCCCCACAGATTAAAAAAGTCCCCAAAAAAAGGAGTCTTTAACCCCACCATTTTAGTTAAAATGGACATTGATTTTAACCTCCCCCCCCGGGGCCCCCACAGCATGACCCAAACCTGCATAAACCCACAGATTTAAAAAGTGCCAGAAAAAGGATTTTTCAACCACCATTTTATTTGAACTGGACATTGATTTTATTCCTGTCCGGGGCACAAAGCAGAGCCCCAAAATGCATGACCCCCAGATTTAAAAAAAGTCCCCGGAAAAAGGAGTCTTTCAACCACCCTTTTAGTTAAAAACGGGGCATTGACTATACCTCCCCCTGGGCCAAGCATGCCCCCTTAACCGGGTTGGCCCCCACAGATTAAAAAGTGCTGAAAAAGGAGTTTTTTTAAACCACCATTTTAGTTGAACGGGGACATTGACTATACCGTCCTTGGGCCACAGATGACCCCCAAAACCTGCATGACCCACAGATTTTAAAAAGGCCCGGGAAAAAAAGGGGAGTCTTTCAACCACCTTTTTTGGTTGAACAGGATTTTTTTAAATTCCCTGTGGGCCACAGCATCCCCCCTTAAACCTTTTTTGACCACAGATCCAAAATTGGGCACTATCTTTTTTGTACAGTGACTCTCATTTAGTATTTTTTTGGGTAAACTGAAATTGTTTACAAAAATTTATTTGGGGAAATTTTTTTATTTATATTTTTAATTATTATCATTTTGTTTTTTTTTCAAGTATGTAAGATCCCAAATAAAACCCCTCCCTGCAGTTTTAAAGGTATTTTTTAAGGGTGTAGATGTGGTTAATTCATTCGCACCCCCCCCTAAGAAATAAAAATGTTTAACATCCCCAAAAAAAACTTCTTAGTTGAGAAAAACATTTGCCTCCTGGCTTTCTGAGAGTGATTTCACCCCAATCGATTCATTGGGTTTCATTTTTCCCCAAAACCCTTTTTCTTAGTGATTGGGACAGACCCCCCCCTGGAATCAAGTGCCCCCCCAAAGTAATCAGCCCCAAAAAATGTTTAAGCCTCAAATTGTGCAAATTTGTATCCACCCTGGAGCCCTTTTTGCACTACTTAATCTACAGAAATCCCCTTTTTTTCAAAAATCTGATTTTTTAGAAAAATTTTTTGAAGCTTTCCTGATTCCCCCAAATGGTGGAGCCAGTGCTGCCTTAGTCATTTTTTTAAACACGGGGTCCAGCTGCCGGGCCCCAGATTTACAGGGTTGCGGTGAGAGCCAGGCTAGCGTCTTGGTCATCTTTAAACCAGGTTCAGCTGCCGGGGCCAGCATTACAGTGGGTGCGGGGGAGCCCAGGGGGGCCCCCGTCATCTAAAAATCGGTAAAAATACCCCTTATGACCCCAGCAACAAAAAACAGTCGTGCTGGCAGAGGGGCGGAAGCGGAAGTGTGAGGTAAGCCCTCCAGCCTTCCTCAGTATACAGTTAAGACCTGGGTACGCTTGCCCCCCCGTTGACTGCGGCCCCAAATTGAGCTTCATTTGGAAATGCTGGGGGTTACCTCTTGTTCCCCTTTGGTGCCCTTTTCCTTTGGGATTCTTTTTTCATTTTACCAAAGTGCTGGAGGAAATTGTCCTTTTTCTTTGTTTCCCCCCCTTCCCCTGCTCCTACTCCATGTCCCCTGAATAACCTACTCTGGTAAGTCTTCCCGTACCTCCCTTGTCAAATTCAGAGGGAAAATTTGTTTCCAGCTATTTTGTACATGCAAGTTTTTTAGTGTTTAATTTAGAAAACACATTTTTAAAAATAGGATGGAATCCCGCCACGTCTTTTTTTTCTCTTTTTTTTAAATTGTATTAAATGGGTTTTCTCACTACAGGGATTGCTAGCTATGTTAAAGATCTTGCAAAATCAAGTCATTTTGCAATATGTGTCCATTAACAGTGTCCTACCTATTCCTATTTTTCAGAGCACCATGCCCCATAAATTTCAAAACATCACCCTTGGGGCCACTCTTGACAATTGTGAAGAACAATGTCTGTTAGAAACCACTTTTTTTTATAATAGGACCTGTAGTATAGCTGCATTTCACAGCAACATGCCCCCAAAAATTCAAAACATGACCCTTCAGCCACTGTTGACAATTGTGTTGTCGCCAGCACTGGAAGGAGCACCTTCTCTCGTACCGCTACCTCCATGTCCTACACCCCTCTTTGCTCGCTTACCACCTGCATTTTGTTCCATGTTCAGAAATTTAACATTTTAAGAAGGTATGGAAGAGTTTTTGACAGTCTCTTATTGAAAGACGGCAAATCACAGCTATTCTTAAATCCCTCTAATTTCCTACAGCCAACTAGGATTAGAAACTGAATTGTTTCTAGCGAATTACCCTGTGAAATGCGGATGGTGGAAGAACTTTTAAGACAAAATCAACAGTGTTCTTCCTTCAGTCCCAGGATTTACAACTGTTCCAGTAGGACTAGGAACTGATAGTTTTCAACAAACTATCATACAAGTGCGTATCTGCGCCAAACTGAGATTTACCGAGCGCAAAAACTATTCAGAAGTTACAGGGATGAAAAATTTTGCGTTTTTTGCAGCAATGACAACCGAGAACAGTTACTAGAAAATTTTTCTATCAAAATTGACGTACAACGTTGCTATTTGAAAAAAAAAAACTAGGGCCGCACCACATAGAGCTATTTAAATGTGATACGGATAACAAACGGTGGTTTTTGCACCAATGAAATACACCAACAGTAACGACAAAATTTCTGTACCCAAATTTAAGTACAAGGTGGCTATTTGGAAAAAACTGGGGCAAACCACAGTGAAAAACGCCTATTTAAAAGTTATACGGATAAGAAAAGGTGGGTTTTGTACCTATGAAACACACCTGCAGTTACTAAAAAAATGTCTGTATCCTAATATAAGTACAAGGTGGGTCTTTGAACAAAACTGGGCTGCGCCAAAGTGAAAAACACCTATTTAAATAATATACGGATAAGAAAAGGAGGGTTTTGCACCTATGAAATAAACCTGCAGTTACTAGAAAATTTCTGTATCCTAATATAAGTACAAGGTGGGTCTTTGAACAAAACTGGGGCTGCGCCCAAAATGAAAAACACCCATTTAAAAGTTATATGGATAATAAAAGGTGGATTTTGCACATATGAAATATACCAGCAGTTACTAGAAAATTTCTGTATCCTAATTTAAGTACAAGGTGGCTCTTTGAACAAAACTGGGCTGTGCCAAAGTGAGAAACACCTATTTAAAAGTTATACGGATAATAAAAGATGAGTTTTGCACCAATGAAATACACCTGCAGTTACTAGAAAATTTCTGTATCCTAATTTAAGTACAAGGTGGCTCTTTGAACAAAACTGGGCTGCGCCAAAGGGAGAAACACCTATTTAAAAGTTATACGGTTAACAATTGGTGGTTTTTGCACCTATGAAATACACCTGCAGTTACTAGAAAATGTAATTATCCTAATATAAGTACAAGGTGGGTCTTTGAACAAAACTGGGCTGCACAAAATAAAAGGTACAATTTCACCTCAGGGGCGAGGTGTGCTGGCCAAAAACTGGTAAAAAAAAAAGCCATTTCAATGCAGGCTCAAAGCAGTCCGGGCTGCACAATATACATTCTCCTTTCAAAAGCCTGTCTGCCTGTCTGTCTGTGTTCGCCCACCCCCTCCCGAGGCTGTACAGCACTAGATGCTTCTTTAAAAGTCTCTGTCTAACTAACTAAAAGCTGAAATTCTCTAATCTACCTATGTTCTAATGTTCACAGCTAAAAGCATAGTTGTCTGTATGAATAAAGAGAACTGTGTCTCTGAGCTGAGCTGAGCTGTACTGAGAGAGACCTAGCACACGTTCTGCTCTAGTGAGAGACACTGAAACACTGATGATGAACAGGAAACGCTGTTCTATGCAAAACGAGGTCATGGGATTTTTCCAGCCAAAGACAACCATAAACATCACAGTCATGACGTGATGCACCCGGCTCACCCTGCTCTATGCTCTAAGCTGATTTGCTGGCCGCCAAAATAAAAGGAAGCATCGAAAATGGCACGATAGCAATAGATTATGTGCAGATTCTCACTAAAATATCGCGTGATCGGAAATTTCCGATCAAACTAAAAACCGTGCCGATTTCAACTTTGTCGATTATAATCGCTCATCCCTAATCACCAGTAGTCAGGTCACCATCACATGAATACAGCACTCATTCAACACAAAAGTAAAATTACCCCTGACAGCAGGGACTTACAGAAGATGTCATCTCTGATGGGAGTTGTTCTCTTCTCCTTTTCTTCTCCAACTGTCCCAAACCTTCATGACGTCTTCCCTGATGAGTTGTTCCCTTCCATTTTTTCTCTGTCCGGTACAGCATGCAATGCCTTATTGTCCTGGTCACTTCTTGTCCCTGTAAAATTTACCACAAATACATCTTACTCCTCTCTTATCCAGCACTTTCCTTTCAATTCCCAAATATGTACAAGCTCCCTATCCATAGAGCCCCAAATATTAATAGTGCCCCCTTTGGTGCCCACACAGTAAAAAGTTAGTAATTGTACCCAAACAGCGTATGTTAGATCATAAAAATTAGAAATTAAAAAAATGTCAGATAAGTGGCATGTAAATAGGTAGACCCCCATTAGGTAGGTAAACAAGGCCTTCATCCTTTAATTTGGTAGGTAGACAGGGCTGCCCCCAGTAACTAGCCAGGTAGCTGGGGCAGCCCCCAGTAATCAGCCAGGTAACTGGGGCTGCCCCCAGTAATCAGCCAGGTAGCTGGGGCTGCCCCCTGTAATCAGCCAGGTAGCTGGGGCTGCCCCCAATAATCAGCCAGGTAGCTGGGGCTGCCCCCAGTAATCAGCCAGGTAGCTGGGGCTGCCACCAGTAACTAGCCAGGTATCTGGGGCTGCTCCCAGTAATCAGCCAGGTAGCTGTTGCTGCCCTCAGTAATCAGCCAGGTAGCTAGGGCTGCCCCCAGTAATTAGCCATGTAGGGCCAGTGATTATCCAGGTAGGGCCAGGGGCAGTAATTAGCCAGGTAGGGCCAGTAATTAGCAGCCAGGACCAGTATGTAGCCAGGCAGGGCTAGTAAGCAGCCAGGTAAGGCCAGTATGTAGGCAGGCAGGGCCAGTATGTAGCCAGGCAGGGCCATTATGTAGCCAGGCAGGGCCAGTAATCAGACAGGCAGGGCCAGTAATTAGTCAGGTAGGGCCAGTAAGTAGCCAGGCAGGGCCAGTAATTAGCAGGCAAGGTCAGTAATTAGCCAGGTAGCGCCAGTAAGTAGGCAGGCAGGGCCAGTATGTAGGCAGGCAGGGCCAGTATATAGGCAGGCACTGCCAGTATGTAGGCAGGCACAGCCAGTATGTAGGCAGGCACAGCCAGTATGTAAGCAGGCAGGGCCAGTATATAGGCAGGCAGGGCCAGTATGTAAGCAGGCAGGGCCAGTATGTAAGCAGGAAGGGCCAGTATGTAAGCAGGAAGAGCCAGTATAGAGGCAGGCAGGGCCAGTATATACGCAGGCAGGGCCAGTAAGAAGTTGTTTAAAATAATAATAATAATAATAATAATACTCACCTGTCCCTCCTCTTCTCCATTGCGGAGCAGGCGTGCAATGACATCATCACATCGTGCGCCTGCTCCGCAATGGAGAACTGTAGGGAACTGAAAATGGTCATTTTTCGAATTTGCTGCATAAAGAGATCAAATTTACTGAAAGCAAAAGCTATTTCAATCAAAAACATTGTAACAGACCAGGTTACATGTTAGCCATTCTGTGATATCACTTTCATAATGATTGCTTCCCTTGAACTTATGAGTTTAAAGGGGATTTGCCAGGACGCCAGTTACTTACCTCTTATTAGCATGGGAGTAGAATATAAACAAATCATGCTGAGTCATGAAGGCTGCTGAGGGAGAAGAGGAGGGGTGGGCAAGGAGTGAGGAATAAGGGAGCGTCTCAAAACTTAACTGAAATAATAATAGTACAAAAGTGGATTCTCAATACAGCAAGACATAGCCTCATAGACTGCACTTTATTCCCTGTCCCTTAAAAGCTCATTCATTTTCCCTGTCATCAGATAAGAAGTGTTTCACGCAAGCGCGACCTGTCAGCTTCTCTGGTCCCTCTGGTCGTGTCTATTTGAAGCTTTCAGGTAACTAAGGGGGATTGAGAAATGCTGTAGCTCTCAGAGTCTTCACTTTTTTGTAATCACATATATTTAGAAAAGTGATTAAATAGCCATTTCGTAGGTTCCCACGTCAACATTACATGGTGGCAAAACCCCTTTAAGAGTTTTTGCTTGAATTTCTTTGCTGGGTGTCAGAATAGTCTCACAGAGCTGCCATTTTGATGTGAACTCCCTCCAACCCACATAGATCTTTTGCTTGAGATCATTTCAAAGGTTCTCAATTTGTTTAGGGTCTGGACCATCTAGGATTGCACGGCACTCTTCAGCAAAGAAGAGTACTTCAAAATTAGTCTTCATGTATGTGTGGGCCAACCACAACCATTTCTGCTGGTGAACACTGGCTAGGGAATAGCAGGTTTATGGATTAAAGGATCCAACACCTTAAGATTTACAGGACTCCAAAGGCACCATTAGCTCCATATACATGTTTGCTGTTTAGTAAAGGGTTTTGAGCAGCTGCTCTTTTAATCCAATGAATCTGTCAGAAACCTTCCTCATTATTCCTTTATCTACACAAGCCTGTATGTGCTCAGAAGCAGCTTCAAATCTCTTGACAGTACAATGATCACAATTAAAATAATGAACAATTAGATTAGAATTGCTACCAATGGGAAATCCGGACATGTTTACGAACGTATTTACGTAAATACGTCCGGATTTCCCATTGGTAGCAATTCTAAGCTAATTGTTCATTATTTTAGGCTGAGTTAGTGATGTATTTACGGACGTAAATACGTCTGTAAATATGCCCAGAACTAAGCCCTGGGGACATAGAAATCCTGCTTGGAGGACCACAGGTCCCAGCAAGACCTGTGCTGTGCTGGCTCTTGCTGTAGATATTAAATAGAATAAAAGGTGAAAGAAGAAAAAATACATCTTAATTTTTTATAAAAAAAAAAAAAAATACTTCAGTACAACATCAGCATTGGCTTATTTAATGTTAAATTAGTTTAATTCTCTCCCTTTTTTAGACCTTTTATAGCTGATATTTCTTTCTTTTCAGATCTTATATATATTTGCTTTCATTTTAAATGATCAACTTTTTCGATACATTGAAAAGGATTTTATACAACTTTGAGATTTATCTTTATTCATTCATTAATTTTATAGACAACACTTTTTTATTATTGTACTGTTGTAACTGTATTGTATTGCCCCATTACAATAACTTCTAGCTTCACTGCGCCTTCTCCGATTCAGGTAGACCACTTTGAACTAGGTATGCCTGTCGGAGCTGTAATGTGCCTCACTTTGCCGACCGGCATTCATACTTGCGTTGGTGACTTCGAATCTGGTATGCCCCGCCCCAGAACACCCACAGCGTGCCCACTGCACGTCCCTTCATGTTAGGCGCATACGAAAGTGGCGAAGGTTGTGCCTAACAGCGCATCCCTGTGTCCGATAGTGGAGTCGGCACGGTGAGGCGCAGTATACGCCTGAAATCAGGCGCAAGTCCCGATCATACATTTCGCCCTATATCTTGTATATGACATCCTTGTAGCTGCCCAAACAACAACTATAATAAAGACTTTGGGCCACCTGTATGAAAACTGTTTGGGTCTAAGTCTCACTTTGTTGACCAGAGCACCCAATCAGAGCACCCCTCTCATTTCACATAGTGCTCTGATTGGGGGCTATCGGCAACAATGTGAATTTTAGACCTAGACAGTTTTCATAAATGTGGCCCTTTGTTCACATAATTGCATTAAACAGGTTGAGTCAGCTGTTTCCAGCAATTACTACACTCTATTTTAACATAGTCCTTATAAACATGAGCAGCTGCAAGGAATTTAGTTATCAAAATCAAGCTTCTTTATATAGAAATCTAGAAAATATCACAAACTTTAATGCAAAGCATTTGTTTAAAATACTGGTAGTTGTCGTTGATAGTCCAACTTCAAACATATATATATATACATATATATTCACTACAACCGTCCATTGCAGAAAGCCCTAGAGATGAGCATGGCAAGATCAGGGTATTAAGGAATGTTTGTAATACCTCTCTCTCCCCAATGTATGTCACTGCATACATAAAAGTACTGTACCAAAGACCATTCTATCACTAGAAAATGATAGGCTGTTCTACCTACACTCATTTAATCACCAGGCAGATTTACAATACATATTCCTAATCAGCAAAAAAAAAAAAAATCCAAGGAGATAAACTTCCTTTAAGGTAGTCAGTAGCTTTGCCTAATGTCCTTCCAAAAATGGTAGAAAACACATTGTGATGTCATCTCAAGTTGCAGGAACTAGAAAAGTATACAAAATTATTTTAAAAATGTCAAGGTGTTAATGCATCCTACAGGCTTATTTGACGAAAAAGACATTAAACACTAATTATATTGTGATGTCAAATAGAATTTATGCTTGGTTTGTATTATTCATGCTAATTATAGCTCTGTCCACTTGTCCATAATTGTTAGAAATAATTTTAAAGAGTTTTCAGTAACATCTTCTGGAAGATTTATGCTGTATACATTTATATCTGTAAGCGATCCAGATTGTTCCAGTTGTAATTAATGGCCTTGGAGTAATTATGGTATGGTAATTATGGTAATTATGCTGTCATTGTAAACACAGGGTTATTTTTCACTCTTATTTTGTTGCATCTCTTTCTAGTCACATACAAGAGACAAGGGATTATTTTATTTTTTGCATGATAATGAAAGTAAAGTTGGCAACTGCAAAACTGTATTTTAAGTAATTTGCTTGCACCTACAGGTTATTCTATAAATATACCGGTCATTTATGTATCCATATATGGGGTTGTACCATGACCATATTACCCATTAACTCCCCTTACATCCTCACACACACTCTCGAGACCCATTTATACAAGTTAGAACAGAGAGCCCTGTGCAGAGACTCCCATTTTGGCAGACCAGACACAGCAAAGCATTATATCGATGTACATTTATGTAAATGGTTGTCATATAATGCTAAATTTCCTCTGCAGTGACTATGTCATAACCTTTAAAGAAGAACTCTACTATTCAACAATTCGGAATTTAGCTGCTTTCTTTACTGCACAATTGTATCATGTGTCCAGATTCATGCCGAATGCCAAAAATGGAAGGTACATGTATGGCACATAGCTCAGCAGCTCTGATTCTACTATATGCAGCAGGTACCAGCTGTAATATGCAGCTGACACCTTGCTGCCACATATGGGATTGAATTCAATACCGACTGCGGCATCTTAGGCCAAACCTAAAATGCCCTGTTATGTTTACATTGACAGGCATGATACGCTGCAAGACAAGCATAGCAATGTGTTATGTAAGTGATCAACGGATTGTTTGTTCATAGTAGAACTCAAAAATATGTTTAACAAAGTTAAATAAATCTTATCATAATTAAAATTTAAAATTAAAAAAATTACACAAAAAAGATATTAAATATATATAGTTGTTATCATCAGATCCTAATTGAAGTATAAAATTAATGTCATCTATCCCTCACGTTGAATGCTGCAACACAAAAAAATAAAAAATAAAATAAAAATCAATTTCTGTTTTTTATTACTCCCTTAAAAAGGAATAATAAAATCTATTTAATACATTATACTTTTATTATACTTACCTAAACATGGTGTCATTAAAAAATGAAACTCATCCCACTAAAAAGAGGAAAAAAAAGTAATATACAATTACAGTATTGGGAATAAAAAGTTATGACTTTCAGAATGTCAAAATTATTAAGCCCCAAACTAGGCAACATCCTTAAGAAGTCTACCATAGATAATATGTTGAATAACAAGTTATTCAAAACTATTCAAAGTTATTTAAATAGTTTATTTTCTTCATCAATTTTAAGATAATGGATGTGTTATTCTCCATTCAGGCCCAAATTGGGTGTTAGTTGATTTCTAGTTACTCCATGAACAGTAACCTATTTTTAAAGCATTTGCTCAGATACAGCTAATTCACTTGGCCATATGTCTATGTCTTAGAAACTATTGTCTTTTTCTAAGGGAAAACAGCTACAGAGCAAAATAAACTATGTGTATGAATAAAGGAAACAATCTGGAATAACTGGGATTTACAGTAAGAAATGTATTTGTAAAGTTATCTAACTACTTACGTTAATAAAAAATTATGTATGTAACGTTCTCAATGTCTCAATACATTTTGCTTAAGGCAAGATCAATACATATTTTTAATGAGATAATACAATTATTTAACAAGTGTATCCTGTTAAAGAAGAGGTTTCCTGCATACAGATGTATACAGCTTCAATATACTCAAAGATCTCTCCCTAAGGTTCTAAATTCCTGTGTTGGTGGCTAAAGGCATCGAGATTTTTATTTAATGACACTCATGAAGATGGATTCTTAAATTAAAAATATATATAAGAAAAAAGTATTCAGGAGCTTTCACTTTTCAGAAGAGCTTTCCAGCTCCTTTCCCATAATGCCTTGTGATATGCAGATGCTGAGTAGTGGGCTAAAAGGCAAAACAAAACACTACACACCTTAACTGGTGCTCTCCATAAGGAGAGATGTTCCCCTCCGCATACCCACTCATTGCCTCCCACCAGTCAAGCCAATATCGCTCTGCTCTACACTGATGAGGGGCAAAACCCCGAAACGCGTATGTAGATGAGCAATATTGGCTTGACAATTATTCCTTTTTGCTTCTCAAAGATTCAGTGAATCAGAAGTAAATTTAGGATTTGTTACAACCTATAGAGGGCGCAGTGAGCTTTCCAGCTCCTTTCCCATAATGCCTTGTGATAGAATATACTAGGCATCCAATTAGATTTTTTCTTTCTAGTTCTGCAACCCCATAAACCTTCTATTTTATTCATCCAACTTTATGAAATCTGAATGGCTGCAAGATACTATGCTGATTATCCTAAAATACACTTATAGAGTTGAAGTTCTGTTTTTTTTTTCCTGTTACAGAAATATATAATCATAGACTTAGGCGTGGTTCACATGTGCATCAGAGGTATTTTAACGGACACCAGCAGCATCAACAAGGTTGATTGGGTTTCTGCTGCGGTGTCTATAGCTTTTAAGAAAAAAAATAGGCTGTTCTATTTTTTATGTAATTACCAACAGAATTTGTGATGAAAATGGAGATAAACGGAACCTCTGACGATTATGTGAATCAGGACTTATGGTATGTTCACATGGTGTGTTGGGTCCGTGTGAACATGCACTTTTAGATGAGTGTTTGGATCCGTCTAGATGGACCCAAACATGCATCCAACAATGAGCAGTGTGTCTTACATTGCTCATTAATGTAAAACACATATCGGCGTTCACACGAGTAATCGCCGATGCATATTTACATCGCCTCTTTCGAATCCGTCTTTCGGATCCGTTCCAAGAATTGACATGTCAATTCTTGGTCCGAAATATGCAGCAGGAGCCCTATTATAAACTAAAAGGTGTGATCCTGCTGCATCAAACATGGATCCAAACACGCAGCTGCCTCCAAATATGCCTTGTGAACATACCCTTAATTGTATAATTCTTGTATTTGGCTACAGTTTGAGAAGTTTATTAGTAATAAGGATCCTATATCTAATAAAAGAAAAGAAAAGAAAACTACAAATACCAGTCTCATCTTCGTTTTAGCGCTGTCTCTCTCTTTTTTTTTTGTTTACTTTCCTTCTTCCAAAGGGGAGGTCATGTGCCTATGCTAACATCAACTTTCAAATCTGTTCACCTCTGAACATTGATGTTATGCAGAGGCTGCAATGTGGCTACTGCAGTGACCTCTCGTTTTTGGGAAGACATAAAGTATACAGAAGACTAGGGAGAGCCAGTGCTGAAACAGAGGTGAGGAGGGAGGTTAATATAGTTTTTTTTTTTTTTTTATTTTTTTTTATTGTGCACCAGTAGCTTATTTAATTTTTAGATAAAAAAAAGACAAACGCTTTACAGGATTTTTGACAAAAGCATATTACAAACATATATTTGAATGTTCCAAGTATCATCATGATTCCCATTAACTTCCTGGGTCTGTATCAGGGTGGGTTGTGTATATTCTTTGACATGATCCTGCTCCCACAATTCAACAGTGCAGGTCACCATGCAACACTGTCATCGATTAGGAGATTCTCACAGTGTTCTTGCTCTTTGACATGTGTGCATGCTTACCAGCTCATCCCATACATTAAAAGTCACAGGGGACTATACAAGATGCCATCCAAATCAATAGTATAGTAAAGAATGCTTTCTCTGGTAAAATATCAAATCACCTTATAAAAACATTACCCCCTCTTCCAAAATCATTTTAGCATACTTAGCTGTCTGTGTAAACCATCAGTGATGCCTGAAATGAAAGGTGACTTTCTGGATTTATCCATTGATTCCTAGATTGAAACCA
Organism: Phyllomedusa bahiana; assembly: GCA_025379985.1. Taxonomy (NCBI): domain Eukaryota; kingdom Metazoa; phylum Chordata; class Amphibia; order Anura; family Hylidae; genus Phyllomedusa; species Phyllomedusa bahiana. The sequence continues at coordinate 30,699 of JAODAL010019236.1, forward strand.
CAGAATATTTGTAATTATAGGAGTCTGCAAGCAAAAATATTTTTAAATAAAGTATATTAGATTCATTTTCTTTTGCCAATTTATTAAGGACATTTAGGTTTATGGGAAATCCCTTTTGCTGATCAGCACAGAAATTGGATCTGAAAGGATATGCTGTAAAAAGATGGACATTAACCTTATAGAATATATAAAATGATACATTAAGGAGAACATTAATTATACCCTTTAAATTTTTCCCTACTTTTTTATATATTTAATAGAGATGGGCGAATTGATTCTAACGAAGTGGAATTCGTTTAGAATTTCAGGAAAACTTTGATTCTGAACGAAGTCGAAGTTTGGGGTAATTCGCGGGAACGAAGTGTGTTTTTAATTGATAAAATGGCTGCGAGCACATGGCGTTACATGGGGCAAAGACGTCTGGGAGGAAGAAGGGCGTAGCCTACATGACAAGTGCAGAGATTAAGCCAATCAGAGACTGGCGGGATTCTGTGACGTCACCGCACTATATAAGTCCGGGCGCGACGTTGGGAGCCCATACCGCTCTCACTGTACTGAGTAGGGAAGGTGATACCGCAGAACCATTGTGAAGTACAATGGGAGTAACATGGTGTCCGCGCTGCACTGAGGAGGGATGGTCCATGCGCTTGGCATGGCGCATGTGTTCAATCTGGTTGTGAAAAGGTTCCTGAAGTCTTCCACCGATCTTCAGAAGATTCTGAAAATGGGCAGGAAACTGTGCATGCACTTCATCCATTCATACAAAGCCAGGAACACCCTCCTCGAGTTGCAGCGGCAGAACGGCCTCCCCCAACACACTCTGATATGCGATGTTTCCACCCGTTGGAATTCCAGCCTGCACATGTTGGACCGACTGTATGAACAGAGAAAGGCCATTAACGATTTTTTGATGATCCAGGCAGACAGGAGTACTCCCCTGTGTAACTTTGATGTCAGCCAGTGGCAGCTCATGCGTGACACCTGCCGTTTGTTGAAGCCATTCGAGGAGGCGACGTTATGTGTCAGTCGCCAGGACTATGGGATGAATAACATCATTCCATTGCTTCATGTCCTGGAACAGATGCTGAAAAATCTGTCTGGGCAGGGGACTGGAGACGTGGCCACTACATCTCGCGGCCACATGAGTCCGGTGGGGACTGAAATGGAGGAGGAGGAGGAGGACATGGGAGAAGAAGCATTGTCTGGTGAAATGAGTGGATTTTCTACCCAGGTGACAAGAGAGGAGGAGCAGGAGCAGCTGGAGGAGGTAGATGGAGATGAGGAAGACGAGGCAGATTACCCGCAAGCACCTTGGAAGTATACAGTGGAGATGGAGGCAGGGAGCACATTGGAGTCACATGTGCAGATGGCCCGCAGCATGCTGATTTGCCTGGCTAGTGACAGCCGAATAGTCACCATCTGGCAGAAGGATGACTTCTGGCTCTCCACCCTATTGGACCCTCGCTACCGGTCCAAGATGGGAGCCTTTTTACCAGCTGCTGAGAGGGAGGACAAACTCAAATACTATAGGGAAATCCTCCGTAGTCAGTTTGCCGCTGCCTATGTGCGGCATCGTCCCTCCTCTGACAAGTCTGAACGGGGGGTTCTTCAGCGCTCACGTACTACTGCCGCGGCTGCTGGGGGAAGGTTGAGGGGTAGAAGCAGTACCAGCTCCATTAGCAGCAACCTAAGTCTGGAGTCAATGATGAGCAGCTTCCTTCACCCGCCTAGTGAGGAGGGCAGTCGCCAGCAGCAGCAGCAGGACCTGGAGCAGACCCTGAACCAGCAGGTGGTGGCCTACTTGGACAGCACTCTGCCACCACAGTTAGAAGATCCGCTGGACTACTGGGCAGCCAAACTGGATGTGTGGCCGCAACTTGCCGAGTTTGCAGTGGAGAAGCTGTCCTGCCCGGCCAGTAGTGTGGCATCAGAGCGGGTGTTCAGTGCAGAGGGGGCCATTGTTACCCCAAGAAGAACCCGCTTGTCCACGGGAAATGTGGAACGACTGACATTTGTCAAGATGAATCAGGCGTGGATCGGCTATCATTTCCACACACCAATGCCTTAGGCGTCAGACTACATCAGCCATGACGCCTCACCCAAACTGTGAGAAATGAGTCTGGGTTCAAACTACCTGCCTCAGCCACTATTCTGATGCCGCCACCCACCTGATGCCACACATCTGCTGCCAGTTTCTCCATCTGCCTACCACCATCTTTACCAGGGACTGGTATTGCCACCCACCTCCACACTCTGTCATTGTGCCACTCTATGACCTCATGCTGCTGCTGCTGTTGCTGGTGCCGTGACATCCACACTGTGTCATTGTGCCACTCTCTGACCTCATGCTGCTGCTGCCGTCACCTCCACTCTCTGTCATTGTGCCACTCTGTGGCCTACTACTGTTTTTCCACCTCCAGAATTTGTCATTGTGCCACTGTCTGACCTCATGCTGCTGCTGTGGCTGCTGTCGTGACCTCCACACTGAGTCATTGTGCCACTCTGTGGCCTACTCCTGTTTTTGCCATCTCCATTATTTCATTGTGCCACTCTATGACCTCATGCTGCTGCTGCTGTTGCTGGTGCCGTGACGTCCACACTGTGTCATTGTGCCACTCTCTGACCTCATGCTGCTGCTGCCGTCACCTCCACTCTCTGACATTGTGCCACTCTGTGGCCTACTACTGTTTTTCCACCTCCAGAATTTGTCATTGTGCCACTGTCTGACCTCATGCTGCTGCTGTGGCTGCTGCCGTGACCTCCACACCCTGTTATTGTGCCACTCTCTGCCCTCATGCTGATGCTGCAGTGACCTCCCCTCTCTGTCATTGTTCCACTCTGTGGCCTACTACTTTTTTTCCACCTCCAGTATGTAATTGTGCCACCGTCTGACCTCATGCTGATGCTGTGGCTGCTGCCATGACCTCTACACTCTGTCATTGTGCCACTCTGTGGCCTACTTCTGTTTTGCCACCTCCAGATTGTCATGGTGCCACTGTCTGACCTCATGCTGCTGCTGTGGCTGCTGCCGTGACCTCCATACTGTGTCATTAGGCCACTCTGTGGCCTACTCCTGTTTATTCATCAAAAAAGTGCCAAGAGAGCTTAGATAAAAGTTACAGCTTTATTGTAATCCACGATAAAAAAGGCTTCATGCAAGCACATTAGTATCATCTAAATTTGGGATGGCATACATGCTCAATAATGAGTACAAATATATACAGACCGGCAGTCTTTCTTTGACTCTGAAAAGTGTTTCACATGGAGATGCCTGAGAAAGGGGAGGGGATCTCCTCGAAACATCGCTACTCTGTGCGGACTACCCGGTCTCCAGGCATCTCCATGTGAAACTCTTTTCACATGGATTTTTTTTCGCCCATCTCTAAATTTTAACAACAATGTTCTTAATTGCTTATCAGTAAACGTACCAATTAGCCATCACTGATAGGTTCAGTTAATAACATTATCCTGTTACAATGGCACCTGTCATGGAGTATAATATATTAAGCATGAAGGGCCTCATGTATGAAACTGGTCTGGGCGTAAGACTTTCTTTGTTGTCCATAGAAACCAATCAGAGCTCCCCTTTCCTTTTTTATATGGTACTCTGAAAAAATGAAAGGGGCACTCTGATTGGTTCTATGGGCAACAAAGACAGTCTAGCACCTAGACAGTTTTCATACATGAGGGCCTTAGTGTTTGAATTTGATGTATTGGGATCAGAAAAGATGGGCAAGCATAAGTTTCTAAATGATTTTGATAAGTGCCAGATTGTGATGACTCGACAACTCTGTCAGACCATCTCCAAGTTGGCAAGTCTTGCTAGGTTTGGACAGTATGCAAAAAACACTGAAACTTGGCCATACTCACAACTTAATAGCTGGACAAAAAGGAAGCAACAAGAGCCCCAGTGCTACATGTTTGCACAGGTGCAAAATACTGATAAACAATCGCTCACATACTTACCCATAAGGGCGGCAATTGCTTAGTAATGAACTGTACATTTTATAAGAACCAGTTCAAACCAGTATACAGAAAAGTTACACTACCATGCAGCGGAAATGCAAAAACACTGATGTAAAACCACTAATACAAATTCTATTCTTGAGCAGTGTGATTGCTAATATTACAATTGCACTTAAATAAAGCTCATACAGAGTACCAGTTATATAGTTAATTGTGGTGCACCATGTTGGCTTACAACCAATTGATGATGAGATGACCATAGTATTTGATTGAATGGGTCTTTAAGCATTTTCTAAGTGCCCAACACAAAATACTGACTCTATCTGCTCCTCAGTATTACGGGGTAAAATTGCATACTGGAAAATTATCAAACATGAGGTATTTGTAGATATTTTGGCCAAAAAATGCAAGTTCGCAACCCACGTCAAGATTCCTTATTGTCTTGCAAGTCTCTACACTAACTTTACTAACATTACTTACTTAAAAACACAGATACACAGCCATACTCACAGCTCAATGGCGGAACAAAAAAAAATCATATTAAGAGGAAATAAGAGCCCCAGTGCTACATGGAAAAACTTGCACAGGTGCAGGACAGTGATCACACTGAATAATTGATCACATAACTATCCAGGAGATGGGCAACTGCTTAGTAAAAATAACTGCACATGGGATAAGAACCAGTTTACACCAGTATACACATGTCTTTGTTTTCATGTAACTAATGATCCAATTTTCAGTGATTCTTTCTTAGAAAATGCAGCCCACATACCTGGTGCAAGGAAGGATCCAAACCAAAAATAGGTTTACAGGCACCCAAGGCTTCTTGATGTAGGAGGCGAACAGAGAAGAATATCCTGTCTGGTCCAATTCCACTGAGAAGCAGAAATGAAAGGGATATTCCCACCACAATTATCATGTAGACAAATGTTCAGTAATATTACATAAATTGCTGTTCAGATTTTGCTTCCTTTCAGTTAGAGCAATTCTTATCTCCTGTTTGTTTATAGAAGGTTTCCTATGTTACCAACCACCTTTCTCTGCTCTAACAGTCTTGCTATGGTCATGACATCATTCCCTCTTGTGTTTCTTATCAGCAGTACAGCAGCTTGCTTATCTTTCATACTGACAAACTTTAATCCTTTAGAGCAACATTTTGTGTTATGCTGTTAAAACTCCTCCAATCACCAATATCACTCTAACAGGAAGGTGGAGATGAAATATCGATCACTGCTGTAGAACCACTCACATCCTGCACAGGACATGGGAGCCTGAAGCTGGCTGTGAAGAGCAAGTCTGTGAAAACAGCCAGATGTGAAAACACCTTTCAGTTAATATTGAATACCTTCAGAAGTCATGTGTAGTCTAGCTGATTTGTTGGCATAACGGGTACATTTGTAATTTTTGGCAGGTAGTTTTATGGATATCACTGATCAGTTGATACAGGGCTGTTTTAATTATAGGGCGAAATTTTCAACTGCACGGGGCCCCTTTCTAGCAGATCACATGACCTAAGCTGCTAAGAATTCAAATAGTCTCCCATCAAATGTTGTAATCTCGCTTCCCCATTTTAAACAGTGCAGGAGAGATGTGTCATGTCTTCTGCACCACTCTCTCCTTAAATAGTGCTGGAGAGATGTATCATGTCTGCTTTCTCTCCTCCTCCTTATGTAGTGAAGAGATATGTCATGTCTTCTGCCCCTCCCTCTCCTTAAGCAGTGCTCTAGAGATATGTCATGTCTGATGAACTTTCTGAATTCACAGTGTTAGGAAGTTACTCAGTCACTCATCACTCAAGGAAAAGGATCTGCAGTCCTGCTTTACGCTATGTCTACACTGCACTGGACAAAAAGCGACCTGAAAACGAATTACTAAAAACGTTTATGAAACTGACTTTTCTGTCCACTGCCTGTCAAAAGCAGCTGAAAAAACAGCTGTTTTTTGCTGTGATTTGCGTTTTTTGGCATGTTTTTTACACGCGTTTTTTGCTATTATAAAAGCGTGTTTTTTAATGTCTGCATAAATTAAGCCAATGGATGTAACTCCGCACTACAAAAGGGAATATAAAGCACATTATTGCATTTATATGTAATCTTGTAGTTGTTTTACGGATTTTGGCGCTAATAAAGTTATTTCGCGTTTGTCACCAAAAATAAGTTTTTTTATGAACTTTGGCCCTATAGTCCATTTTTTAACGGATCTTGTTGCTAAGATCTGCATTTTTACGGATTTTAGCGCTAATAAAGTTATCTCACGTTTGTCGCCAAAAATTTGTTTTTTTTTAATGGATTTTGGCATCAGAAGCTAGATAACTTTATTAGCGCCAAAATATGTTAATAAAGGGATTTTAACACTAAAATCCGTAAAAAAAAAAAAATGGATTCTGGCGCCAAAATCCATAAGAAAACTTATTTTTGGCGTCAGAAGCGAGATGACTTTATTAGCACCAAAATCTGTAAAGAAAAGTATGTTATTGCCAAAATCCATAAAAAACGGATTCTGGCGCCAAAATCCATAAAAAAAAGTATTTTTGGTGTCAGAAAGAAGATAACTTTATTAGCACCAAAATATGTTACGAAAAGGATTTTAACACCAAAATCCGTAAAAGGCAGATTCTGACGCCAAAATCCGTAAAAAACGTATTTTTAGCAAAAAAAAAAATGAATTGCGCAAAAAAATCGTTAGGCCCAAACAGGGATATTTGTTACAAAGGGTAAAAAAAGGACACTCAGAAACTTGTAGTGATTTGTAAAAAATTAACCTTTATTAACACCCACTATAGATTGGGTCTCCGGGGGGGGGAGGGTTTTCATTGACAAATCGGGCAAAAATGCTGAAAAAACGTTGCCAAAAACGCGCCAAAAGACGTCCGGCGTTTAATGACTCTATAGAAAATTTTCGCCTACTTGGTGTTTTTTGAAAAGTTTCAAAAGAAAAACCAGAAAAAAAAACGAGAAAAAAAAAAGTCAGTGTAGACAGCAGGACGTTTTTTTTTTTAGGTCTAGGGGAGTGATCACAGTATTTTTCCAATGTTTTTAGAAAACAAAAAATTTGAAAAAACGACGCTTTTTGTGCAGTGTAGACATGGGTTTTGGGGTTAGTCAAGCAAGGGGTTTGGGGGGCAAACTGTCAATCCCCCAGAAGCACGTATAGAGTGTTAACTCATTTTTTTTTTTCTCTGTTTTTTCATTCATTTTTTCTTTTTCTTAATTCTACTTATTTTTTATCTGAAAAAAATTTTTGGCTTTGAACCCACTACTGATTTTGGAATGGTATGTTTTGCTGCCACCAGTGTGCCCCTATGCTAATGTTTTTCAAAAAGTTTTTGGATGTGAAACCCAAATATTGTTTTTGCTTTGTATGAGGAGTGGGCTCCTTTTTGGGTTTTTTTGCACCTCCCCCCACTTTCAGGGGTTTTAAACAATGCGGGGTACTTTAGTTGGTGCTTCACTCCCTGAAGTATGGATGTTTTAGGGGCCCTAAAGGAGGCCCATTAGTGTAGGCCCCCACCTCCCTTTTAGGCCCCTTTGAGATAGGAGGGGGGGGTTAAGCGTTTTTACAAAAATGTGAATTAAGAACTCAAAAAAAGTTTTTACCCTAAAATAGAAAAAAGTTTTTTTCAAAAATTCATATTCCCTTTTGATAGTTTTTTTTAATTGATTTTGGAATGGTTTTTAATTTTTTAACTATTAAGAAATAAAAAAGGGTTTACCCCCCTTTAATAAAGTGAAAAGTTAAATGCTTTATTCCCATGTTTGCATTGTTTAGCCCCAAACTAAAAATGAAAAAAGCTGCAGAGGAGGGGGAAAAAAGGGAAAATGAAACATAGGGGGCCAATGTATGATGGGGGTTTTTGCCCCGTTTTCTGGGTTACTGGCCTTTCCACCCCGAACCCCGCTTTTCGGAGCGGGGATCAATGTAGGGCAGGTTTTGCACTTTAGCTGCGCCCCGAAAAAGGGGGGGGCAGTGGGGCGGTGTGGGGCGGGTTTTGGGCGTTCCGGGGGGGTCGCGGCGCGCTCGAAAACTAGGGATGTCGATGGCGAGTGGGCAAAGCAGGCGCAGTCAGCGTCGGCACCCTTGACGGCAGACCGGTTTTTTTGGTCTAATGCTCCGGGAGAGGCAAAATGAAGCGGATCCGAACATGGAGGAAGAGACGAAGATCGCGACAAAAAACTCGGTGTCCGCTCGTGCAGCGGATATGATTACGAAAAAAATGCCTTTATAAGGTGGAAAACAGTGTCAGAAAAAAGCTGAAAAAAAAATAAAATACTTAAAAAAAAAAAAAAAAACTTTCCAAAATCTAAAACGGTGAATATCAAGAATTAGATATTGTAAATTCGGGAAATACAGTAAATTTAAATTCTGAAATATTCATTGGTCGGTAAAAACCCGCCAATAAATAGAGCAACAGTGAACCATTAAAAACCTTTGGGAAAGGGTTGACCAATCAGATCCCGGCGGGGGTAAATTCAAAAACGTAAAAAAAAAAAAGGTGATGGTGGGAGGGGGGTTGGTACCGGGGAATCGAATAGGAGCGACAAAAACCCATTTTAGTTTGGGGGAATTTTTAGACCCAAACAGAATCACGGGGGGGTAAATTTAAAATCGTAAAAAGACAGAAAAGAGCTGATTGGCTGAGCTAGCGGGTGCTTTGGTATCCCCGCCCAAAAGAGGCGAGATTCTCCTTATTCTTGGGGGAATGGGCGCACTGAAATTCGGGCTCAGCGCCCTGCGCATAAGATTTTAAACAAAAATTATTTTTATTAAGTAAAACATTAAAGATAAAGACCCGAACCTTTTTCAAATAAAGAGTTAAAAACCCCACAACGCGTTTGTCCCGAGACGGCGTACATAGGGAATTTCAATAGAGAGAATCGCCGGGAAAAACGTAATTTAAATTGTTTAAGCATTCTCATTGGTCGGGATAACCCGCCAATCAAAAAGGGGGAAATGTCCTTTAATATAGGAGTATTAACCAATCGAATAGGAGCGACAAAGTCCCCTTATATCCTTGGAGAAATTTTTGGGCCAATCAAAATCAAAAGGGGGACAGTTCAAAAAACAGTAAAAGAAAAAAAGAGTGATTTGGTAGTAGCGGGGGCTTGGGTATCCCCGCCAATAGAGCGGAGTACTTCTCCATTATGTCTATGGAGAGATGGGCGCTTGAAATCTCGGTGTCAGCGCCGTGGGCCATGAAGTATTATAAAAAAAACATTTTTATTAAGTGTAAAACTTATAGATAAAGAGCCGAACCCTTTTTACAAATAAAGCAGTTAAAAACCCGAAACAAGGTTTGTGCCCAGAGCCCCGGCGTAATGGGAATTGCAATGGGAGGAATTGGGGAAAATACAGTAATTCAAATTGTTTAAGTATTTTTGGTAGCAAAAACCAGCAATCAAAATAGAGCGCAATGTCCTTTTATAAATGGAGGAGAATTGACCAACGAATAGGAGCGAAATGCCCCATTATACCCCTATGGAGAAAAATTGCCCAATATATTCAAAGGGGGAGTTAAAAAATACAGTAAAAAATTCAAAAACGAGTGATTTTTGAAGGGCGGGGCTCGCCCGGGCTACCCCAATGGAGGCCGAGCTACTTTCTCATGGTTCTAGGGGGAAAAGAAATTTTCTGACACGCTTGTGATTAACAAATTTAAAAAAGGGGCGCCGTTATTTTGACCAAGGGGGACGAGGGGAGCCCCTATGGGTTTTTTAAATTGCAATTAAAAAAAATGTACATGGCCCGAAATAAATTCTAAATAAAAAGGGCCCCGATGGTAAATAAAACAAATGAAATATGGGGGTAACAAAAAAAAAAATATTAAATCAATAAAATCATGTTTTTTTCTTTATTTTTATTGCACCCATATATAGATCCTTTGGGTAAACGAAAATAAAGAAAAAACAGATTTTATTTATTTAAATTTTTTTTCGTTCCCCCCCTATTTTCATTCGTTTATATACAATTTTGGGAAACTTCTTAGTGTTATAATTTATTTTTGGCCATGTAAGTTTTATTTCAGATTGCATTGAAAAACCCATAGGGGGTGCTCGCTTCCCATTGGTCCCAAAAGGCCCTCTTTTTAAATTAACCCAAACAAGACGCGCTCGAATTTCTTTTCCCCCCAGAATTAGGAAAATAACTCGCGCTTGATTGGCTTAAATGGCGAGCCCCCGCCGCTTTAACCAATCAGCTTGTTTTTTGCATTTTTACTGTATTTTTTAACTGTTCCCCCCTTTGGAAAAAATGATTGGGTTTAATTTTTCTCCCTAGGATATAATGGGAAAAAATCGCTCCTATTCTGATTGGTCAATTTTCCCATAGGGTTTTAAGGGACATTTTGCTCCCATTCTGATTGGGTTTGGGTTTAAAGCCCGGGCCAATGAGAAACGCTTTTAAAAAATTTTGGGAAAAATGTATTTTCCCCCCCATTTTCTCTTTGGAAAAAATTTCCCCATGTACGCCCTCTCGGCACAAAGCGTTGTTCGGGAATTTTTAATGCTTTATTTGTAAAGAAGGGGTTTAGGGTTTTTTAACTGTTTTTGGTTTTTTCATTTAATAAAAATTTTTTTTTTATTAAAACTTCATGGGTGCAGGCCCCTTTAGAGCCCAGATTTTAGTTTCCCCATCTATCCCTAGACTATAAATTTGGGGGAAGTAGGGTCGCGCTCTTTATTGGGGGGATAGGGGCCAAAAACCCGCCTAGGGCCCGCCCAAACAGTTTTTTTCTTGGGGGGCTTTTTACTGTATTTTTAAATTTTCCCCCCGGGATTCGTGGTCTAAACTTTCCCTAGCGGGAAAGGGCCTTTGTGCTCCCATTCCCGATTGGTCAAAAATTTCCCTAGGCAAAAATGGGTTTGTGCCCCATTTGATTGGCTGAGTAGCCCAATTCCCCGGTAGCTTAACCAATCACCTTTTTTAGCCCTTTTTACTTTTTTTTTGAACTAAACCCCCCGGGATTCTGATTGGTTTTTAAAATTCCCCCTTTGGTTTTAATGGTTCATGTCGCCCCCATTCTGATTGGCCCGGTTTTTTGCCGAAAACAAATAACTTTTTTGATTTTTTAATTATGTATTTCCCGGCAAATTTCCAAAATTTAAATTTTTGAATTTAAAATATTGGAAAGTGATTTTTTTTTTATAAAATTTTTTATTTTTTAAGGGTTTTAGCTCTTTTCCCGGGGGAATTTTTGAATGCCTTTATTTTAAAAGGCCCATTTTTTATTTATCCGCACCACACTGGAATGATTTCTCGCTGTTCCAGCCCGTCTCGCATCGGGAAATTTTTTTTTGGGCCCGCCCCCCTCGGGCCCAAGTCCCCCACTGCGCCCCTGTCCCCGCACTTTTGCCCCAAACACGGGGGGGCATGGAACTTTTCCCGCATGTATGGGTGGAACTTTTCCCGGGGGGAATTAGGGTCCCGCGTACACTGGCCCCTTTGGGCCCGCACTGCGCCCAAACACTGGCCCGGCGCGGGGACTTTTCCCCCCCATGTATGCCGCACTTTCTCCGGGGGCCGAACCCCGGCGGGAGCGCCGCAATTTTCGCCTTTGGAAACCCCCACTGCGCCCAAAAAAACAGGCAGGGCGGGGGGACTTTACAATTTTTTGGTTTAACGCGACCCCGGCCCCCCCCTAAATCAGGCGCAGATTCCGCCCGGGAAAAAAAGGGGAAAGGTGTGCCCCCGAATCCCTTTTTAAAATGGGCCCTTTTTAATTTTTCCCCTTTTGTTGGGGGTTTTTCACCTTTTTTCCTTTTACTTTATCTTGGTTCCCCAAAAAAAATTGGGGGGGCTGCCCTCCCTTTTTTCCCCTTTGGGATTAAATCTTTTTTTTGTTCCTTGGTAATTTTTGTCTGTTTTAAATGTTTTTAAAAATTTGTTTCATTCACTCCCTTATATCCCTCTGTTCCCCTATCTCTCCCCTCCCCTTTTACTTGGGGATGCACCCGTAAAACAAATTATATTAAAAAGGGTTTTTTTTTTTAGGTGTTTTTACAAAAGTAAATTTTAAACCAGTTTGGGGGCCCCTTTTGGTAGCCCCTGGGCGTTTACGGCAGAGACTGGGTTTTTATCCTTTCTATTCCCAGTGAAAACCCGGGGTTTTGGGGCATTAGGGGTTTTTAAAAAAATGGGCCCAAGGGTAAGAAACTCCCGTGCTGCCCGATAAAACCAAAAGTGAGTATTTCCCCTCCCCACCCGGATGCTAGCAAGAGAGGTGGGAATTTAAATAAAGGGTGTTTACCCCCTTTTTTTCCATTTCTTAAAAGATAAAAGTGTTTTTTTTTTGGTTTTTTGGAAACCCTTTTCATTTAACAATGGAAAATGTGATTTACATTGTTTCCCAAAAGTAAAACACACATCGGCCCTTCGATAGTTTTGCTGATCGTGTTTACTTGGTCTTTTGATGCATCTTTCCGGGGGCCCCTTCAAGGGTTGTATGTCAATTCTTGATCAAAAAAAAAAGCAGCAGGGTGCCCTATTTTTTAAAACTTTGGGGTTTTGATTTCTGCAAAACCAAAACGATCCCAAAAAAGCACTTGGGGGTTTTGGGAAAGGGTTTTTTGGGAAACCGATTGGAAAGCAGTGCTTTTGGATAAAATTTTTTAGATCCAAAAAAGCTTTTTGAACCCTACCCCTTAGTCTTTGTTTACCTTTGCCTACATATTAGAGTTAATCAATCTAGTGAGAATATCTCTTTAAGAATTAAATCATCATAACACAAAGGGTGACTTTTACTGGTTGGAAGATGTATAATTGCATACACCATGATCGTATCACTAGCATTAGAAAAAGGGTAGTGATCAAAAATTAAAAAAAAACTATGACATTTTTGTTAATCACTAGCATCTATTGAAAATTTTGGGTAATTTATCTTAGTTGAGGGTTCTGTACGAGTTGATCAAAATTTGTAAAAAATGAAAAACCCGACCCCATGATAAACAACCCCAGGGTATTATCATGTATTGGAAAAGGGCATCTTTGAAATGGGGTTTTTGAAAAAAACCCTTCACACGGATGGGAACCAAGCATTAAAGGGGTTATCCATCTTTTTTTTTTAAATTACTTTGGGGGGGAAAGAGATTAAAAAATTAACCTATTACACGTGGGGTTTTTTGATAAAATGGGAAATTTGGATTTTTATGTTTACAATTGAAATGTAAACACGATACTTTCCAGTTTTATTACCCTGGTGGAGTTAAGAGAGTAGGGTGCATCAAAAATCATTCTGCCCAGGGTGCCTTCTAATCCAAGACTGGCCTTGTCTTAACACCTAGTGCTTATTACTACTTATTACTCATGTCATGAGTGGAAGAGATATACTGAAGCCACAGTCTCATACCTCTTGACTCAGCATTGAACTATTGAGCCAGTGTGGACATTGCCCCTCTCCTGTTATAATGACAGTATTTATTCTCTTCCCTACATTACCTTAAGATGTTCATAAGCAGTGTTGGACTGGGGTGCCTGAAGCCCACCATTGGAGCTTATTCTTGGGGGCCCATCAATAAAGCTGATTCTTAAGGCTACCAGTCAAGTTAATTCTTGGAGCCCACCGTACAACTACTGTACATAAATATTCCACTCGTTTTGTTTCTGCCTTTTTTTCCTGCCTTTTTTCCCGAAAAGAAGCCCCGGGGCCCCCAGTTTTCCCCCACTCCCCTTCGGGCCAGTCCGAGCTTTTTGGTAAGGATGTAAGGAGTGAGCAGAAGCTGTCACTTAATCTGCACAGTTAATGCCATAAAAACAAAAGCCGCCCAAAAAATGATGTAACCTTGTTTTTCTCCCATTTCACCCCAGAAATATTTTTTCTTTGGTTCTCAATACATTATATGGGACATAAAATGGAATCATTAAAAAATACTACTTGTCCCACAAAAAAATCAGCCACTCACACAGGAATGTGAGAAAATGAACATGTATAAAATCACTGTGGCTAAGTATTCATTTTAATAGTATACTGTTTGAAAATGTTCAGTAAGGTGGAGGAGAGACCATTCATGAACTTTGTTGCACTGGACCCACCATTGGGTTAAAATGGCCCTGAGTGTTTATATCTTTATCTTATCTGTATAAGATCTAATTATAATATTTTTAGTAACTTTTTTTGCTGATTTTCTTCTTTGTGTTGCTTGCAAAGCATACATAGACTGTGTTGTTAAATCTTCTTCAAAGGCTAGATAGGTAAATTGCCAGACAACAATGTCACAGTAAAATGTTAGATAGATGTTAAAGGGCTACATCCAAGCGCGACTTGAACACTGACATAACACTTTCATAAGATAAAATAAATCATTAGGCTCTGTGTGCTGCATGAGGAATATAACCACATTTCTAGACGGGTTTTACTTTCACATAAAGAACATTTCTAGCATCTGCAGAAACAGAGAACTGAATCCATAACATATTTGAACATCACGAGGAGCATAATAAACAGAGCAATAATCATACACAGATCACTGTATTACTGAATGTGTGTGGGATGTCTTTTATTTCTACAATACTATGTTTGTATTCAAAGAACTCTGAAGATGGCATTGCTACCTTCATGTCAGCTTTTCATGCGTACCCTTGTTAAAGTGATAATGAGAAAATTCAGGAACTAGTGTTTTATGGTTGAATGCATTATTTCAGTGACAGCATCCATTATATAAATAGCATAAATATCTGTCAAATGACTGATCGGAAGTAAAATAGATAAGAGTGCTTTACAGATTTCTGGTTCACTTTAATTCACATATAAATAAATGTAATAGTTTTAAGTTTTTAAAATTTATAACAGCAATACAAAGTGTATCTGCCATCCTAACATAATATCACAATGGAAGAAATGTATCACAATGTATACAACGTGTTGTGAAATGCAACAATTAACTACAAAACAAAAACAATGTAAATTGTAAAAGTTTCCTTAAAGGGGTTTTGCTACCATGTAATGTTGATGTGGGAACCTCCAAAATGGGTATTTAATCACTTTTCTAAATATATGTGATTAAAAAAAGTGAAAACTCTGAGAGCTACAGCATTTCTCAACCCCCCTTAGTTACCTCAAAGCTTTCCCTAGGCACGACCCAGAAGCTGACAGGCTGTGCTTGCGTGAAACACTCCTTATCTGATAACAGGCAAAATGAATGAGCTTTTAAGGCACCGGGTAGACAGTGCAGTCTGAGGCTGTCTTGCTGTATTGAGAATCCACTGTTGTACTGTTTATTATTTCACTTAAGTTTTGAGACGCTCCCTTGGATTCCTCACACCTCACTCACCCCCTCCCTCTCTCCCCTGAAGCTTCATGACTCAGCATGATTTGTATATATCCTGCTCCTGTGCTGACAGGAGGTAGGTAACTGGTGTCTTGGCAAATCCCCTTTAAGTTTTCTTATGGCACAATTCATTTGTTGCAGATTTCTAGATGTATCTGTTAACTTTTTGCCTTTCATTGGTGTACCTACAAAAGAGGTTGGAAGTACAACTACTTTGAGTCCTATAATGGGTCTAATAATGAACTGGTTCTCCGGTTTACATTGACTAAAACTTTGGTGGTTCTCTGCAAGTAGAGTTACATACATACTCATTGAGTTCAATTTTAGCTGCATAAATTTATATGCCAACTGGCCAACTTAGTCGGAGTTACAATTGAAACCAGAAGTTTACATACACTATTTCCACTATTTAACATGAAATCAGAAAATCAGAATAAACCTTACCAGTTGTAGGTCAATTAGGATTATCAAAATTATTTATATTTGCCAAAAGCCAGAATAATGAGAGAGAGAAATATTTTTAAGGCATTTTTATTACTTTCTGCAAAGTCAAAAGTTTACATACATTAGGATTACTATGCCTTTAAACAATTTGGGACAGCTTATATGATGATGTCATGTCTTTGGAAGCTATTGTGTGTCTCACATCATGGGAAGTCTAAAGATATCAGCCAAGATATCATAAAGAGAATTGTGGACTTTCACAAGTCTGGATCATCCTTGCAATTTCCAGATACCTGAAGGTGCCCGTGCATCTGTACAAACAATTATTTGCAAGTACAAACAAGATGGGAATGTACAACCATCACACTTCTCAGGAAGGAGATGGGTTGTGTGTCTCAGAGATTAATGTGCTTTGTTCCGACATATGTATATCAACCCAAGAACAAAAGCAAAAGACCTCGTGAAGATGCTGGCGGAAGCTGGTAAGATTGTGTCATAATCCACAGTGAAACGAGTACTGTATCAACATGGGCTGAAAGACCTCTCTGCCAGGAAGAAGCTCTTACTCCAGGAGAAACATATAAAAGTCAGATTAATGTTTGTAAATGCACAAAGGAACAAAGACTGACATTTTTGGAGACATGTCCTGTAGTCTGATGAAAATAAAATTGAACTGTTTGGACATAATGACTATCGTTTCATTTGGAGGAAAAAGAGAGAAGATTGGAAGCCTAAGAACACCATCCCAGCTGTGAAACACGGGGGTGGTGACATTATGTTGTGCGTTGTTTTGCTGCAGGAGGGACTAATTCATTCAAAAATAGATATCATCATGAGGAAAGAAAATTATGTGACAAAACTAAAGCAGCATCTCAAGATATCAACCAGGAAGTTACAGCTTGGGCTGAAACGGGTCTTCCAAATGGACAATGACCCAAAGCATACTGCCAAACTGGTTACAAAGTGGCTTAAGGATAACCAAGTCAATGTTTTGGAGTGGCCATCACAAAACCCTGATCTCAATCTTATTGAAAATTTATGGGCAAAGCTTGAAAAGGCAGGTGCAAGAAAGGCGACCTACAAACATGGCTCAGTTACACCAGTTCTGTCAGGAGGAATGGACTAGAATTCCTACCAACTATTGTGAGAAGATGTGGAAGGATATTCAAAAAGTTTTATCAAAGTCATAATATTTGGTAGCATTGCCCTTAAACTCTAAGGAAATGTATGTAAACTTTTGACTTTGCAGAAAGTAATAAAAATGCCTTAAAAATCCTCTCTCTGTCAATATTCTGGCATTTGGCAAATATAAATAATTTTGGTAATCCTAATTAAACTAAAACATGTAAGGTTTATTCTGATGTTATGTCAGATAATGAGAAAAACATGCATATGTGTCTTTTTATACAGTGTATGTAATCTTCTGGTTTCAAATGTACAAGAGAGAACAAGATACTGGTGTGGCCTCCAAATTCCTTACATCAGATTATGATTTATCAGATCTAGTTGTAGAATGTTCTAGAAAAACATGCCCAAAATATAGTTGTAGAATGTGCTAGAAAAACATGCTCAGTCCATGATAGTCACACTTCAAACTTTACAATACTTAAAGGACCTGCTGCTAACGTTTTGGAGCCAGAAGCCAAAGGATAACTTTGATGGATCAGAGCTAGAGATGGGTGAATTGATTCTAACGATGTGAAATTCATTTAGAATTTCAGGAAAACTTCGGTTCGGAACGAAGTCGAAGTTTGGGGGACTTCGGGTGAACGAAGTGTGCTTTTGATTGATAAAATGGCTGCGAGCACATGGCGTTACATGGGGCAAAGCACTCTGGGAGGAAGAAGGGCATAGCCTGCATGACATGTGCAGAGATGAAGCCAATCAGAGACCGACGGGATTCTGTAAAGTCACTGCACTATATAATTCTGGGCGCGACGCCGGGAGCTCACACTCCTCTCACTGTACTGATCAGGGAAGGTGCTGCCGCGGCTGATTGTGATAGCTCTCACTGAAGAACTGATTTTTATACAGCGATTTTTGTGGGGTGTCTCAGCTTGTCTCAGAGACTGTTCTCTTAATGTTCTATTTCTGATTTTTTGGGGTATTGGATCTGAAATCCAGTGTGCGTCCACTGCAGCTGCATATACATTCAATATCCAAGTGGGATCTAAGCCAGTTCCTGTTGTATTCATTTAAAGAAACAGCGTTTTTACAATACAAATACCACTTCATTTTTGGCTGCTCAATTCTATTGCGCAATTTACATCCAGGGGTTAATTAAGCATTGTTTTTCAGCTATGCTGACCCCAAGAAACCGTCATTTTCAACGCCAAAATATATACATTTTTCCTGTAGCATAATTCACAAGCGAAGGTTAATTACAATTTTATCTCTTGTTGTGTGGTGTAGAAAACACGCAATTGTAACACGCTACAAAGCTACTAGTTTGTGGTGGCCCAATTGTTTGGCGCAATTTACATCCAGGGGTTAATTAAGCGTTGTTTTGCTGGTGTGCTGACCCCAAGAAACCGTCATTTTCAACGCCAAAATACATACATTTTTCCTGTAGCATAATTCACAAGTGAAGGTTAATTACAATTTTATCTCTTGTTGTATAGCGTAAAAAACACCATTGTAACATGCTACAAAGCTACTAGTTTGTGGTTGCTCAATTCTTTTGCGCAATTTACATCCAGGGGTTCATTAAGCGTTGTTCTGCAGTTGTACTCAGTAAAAGAAACTTTGTTTTTCTCCGCCACAGAAGAAATTCTATAGCATAATTCATATCCGAAGGTTAATTAAGCCTGTTTGTGCTTTTATATTCAGTAAAATACACAGACTTTTTAAACGGCACATACAAGTCAATTTTTCCTGCCCATTTGTGGAGCACAATTTATATCCAAGGGTTACCCAAGCTTCTTAGTGGGTTCATTTGGCGTCAAATACAGGGTGTGTATTTATCATATACAGATATCTTCATCAAACAGTGTCTGTACATTTTAGAACAAACAGTATGTCAGACAGAGAGGTGGCAGGATCTTCACCTGCGAGTGGCAGAGGCAAAAGCAGTCCAGGCCCAGGTCACAGCACAGCAAGGGGACTTCGCAGCAGGGGTCACTCGGTGAGGCCAGAACTGCCGCTGTCATCTAGCGGCCGTGTGTTGACAAGCAACCCACGGGTTCTTGATTGGTTGACTAGGTCATCCACTTCCTCCCAGATGACATCTGACCACCCCAGCAAAGAGTCCGTGGGATCGTCAGACACAACCCTTAGTTGGCATGGCCCGTGGGTGGGTCAGCGGCCCTCACCTGTCCTCAACCCGCCTCTGTCCCATCCGGTTCCCTCAGCCAGAGATCTACTATGTGGTCTGGGCTCAGTGCCACTGTATAGCGAGGATGAACAATTTGAGGAGGGCAGTCAGCAGCTACTTGGCAGCGAAGAAATGGGGCCAATATCCCTTGCTTCTTGCAATAGGCGGCAAAGTATAGATGTTGAGAGTGGCATGGGAGGTCATGTTGTGAGGGGTCAGCCTCTGTATACCAAGACCGGTGATGAGGACAGCAGTGACGATGAAACACAAATAGATGATGATGTAGCCGACCGCACTTGGGAGCCGGGTGAGGCAAGGGCTTCATCATTGTCAGGAGAAGAGGGCGTCAGCTTGCGCGTCAGGCAGCGGCGCAGCCAGCAAGTGGGTCGTGTGGCCGTGAGTCAGCAGGATAGCAGCAGTGTGAGGTCGGGAGCCAAGCGGCCACGGGGTAAAAAACCCGCTTCGCAGGTCCAAGAAAGTAGCGGCACAGGGGCTCAGCGAGGCAGCGGCGGCAGTAGTCACTCAGTGCGGAGCGTTGGCGGTAAAATCCGATACTCGGCGGTGTGGCAGTTCTTTGCTAAGACACCGGAGGAGCCGAATATGGGTATATGTAGAATCTGTAAGCAGAAAGTGAAGCGTGGC
The DNA here is from genome assembly GCA_025379985.1 of Phyllomedusa bahiana. NCBI lineage: Eukaryota > Metazoa > Chordata > Amphibia > Anura > Hylidae > Phyllomedusa > Phyllomedusa bahiana. Next base: position 50,322 of record JAODAL010019236.1, read on the forward strand.
CAGGGAGCTAACGTTGGCACCACGGCCCTGCGTCAACACATGCAGCGTCACCATCCGGTGGCCTGGGAGAAACGTGGCTCAGATGTGGTGGTCCATCCTGCCGCCGCAGCAACAGCAGCAGCAGCAGCGCCCAGTGGCATGCATGCCATTGCAGCCAGTCAAGGCTCCACCACCTCTGCAGAAGGGAGCTGTTTCTCTTTGACATCATCTCCCGGTCCAGATGCTCCTGCTCCTCGCTACTCATGGCGCCAGCAGTCGTTCAGCGAGGCGATTGCAAAGAGACAACAGTATGCGTCCAACCATCCTAAGGTGCAGCAGCTGACCGTGCTCCTGTCCAAGTTGTTGGTACTGCAGTCCCTCCCTTTCCAAATGGTGGACTCTGCACCATTCAGAGAACTAATGGCTTGTGCCGAGCCGAGATGGAGAGTTCCAAGCCGTAATTTCTTTTCCAAAAAAGGCAGTACCAGCACTTCATAAATATGTAGAACAGAAGGTGGGCCAGTCCTTAAGCTTATCGGTTTGTTCCAAGGTGCACGGCAGCGCGGATGTCTGGAGCTGTAACTACGGTCAGGGCCAGTACATGTCCTTTACGGCCCACTGGGTGAATGTGCTTCCGGCCCAGGCACACCAACAACTTGGACAGGAGACGCCGCTTTCTCCTCCACGTTGTCAAACTGCTGCTCCTGCGCCAATGTCCGCCTCCTCCTCCTCCACCACCACCACCATCTCAGCCTCCACAAGTACTGTTCCATCATACCACATGTGTAGGGCACAGCGGTGTCACGCAGTTCTACACCTGACTTGCCTCGGCGAACGAAGTCACACAGGGGAGGAACTGCTCTGCGTCATGCAGCAAGAAATCGATGTGTGGCTTTCTCCGCGCCAACTGCAAATCGGAACCATGGTGACGGAAATGGGAGGAACTTGTTGTCCGCACTGCACCGAGGAGGGATGGACCATGCGCCCTGCATGGCGCACGTGTTCAATCTGGGTGTGAAAAGGTTCCTGAAGTCTTCCACCGATCTTCAGAACATTCTGAAAATGGCCAGGAAACTGTGCATGCACTTTATCCATTCGTACAAAGCCAGGAACACCCTCCTCGAGTTGCAGCGGCAGAACGGCCTCACCCAACACACTCTGATATGCGATGTTTCCACCCGCTGGAATTCCAGCCTGCACATGTTGGACCGACTGTATGAACAGAGAAAGGCCATTAACGATTTTTTGATGATCCAGGCAGACAGAAGTACTCCCCTGTGTAACTTTGATGTCAGCCAGTGGCAGCTCATGCGTGACACCTGCCGTTTGTTGAGGCCATTCGAGGAGGCAATGTTATTTGTCAGTCGCCAGGACTACGGGATGAATAACGTCATTCCACTGCTTCATGTCCTGGAACAGATGCTGAAAAATCTGTCTGGGCAGGGGACTGGAGACGTGGCGACTACATCTCGTGGCCACATGAGTCCGGTGGGGACTGAAATGGAGGAGGAAGAGGACATTGGAGCAGAAGCATTGTCTGGCGAAATTAGTGGATTTTCTACCCAGGTGACAAGAGAGGAGGAGCAGGAGCAGCTGGAGGAGGTGGATGGAGATGAGGAAGACGAGGCAGATGACCCCCAAGCACCGTGGCAGTATACAGTGGAAATGGAGGCAGGGAGCCCCTCGGAGTCACTTGTGCAGATGGCCTGCAGCATGCTTATTTGCCTGGCTAGTGACAGCCGAATAGTCAGCATCCGGCAGAGGGATGACTTCTATTGGACCCTCGCTACCGGTCCAAAATAGGAGCCTTTTTCCCAGCTATTGAGAGGGAGGACAAACTCAAATACTATAGGGAAATCCTCCGTAGTCAGTTGGCCGCTGCCTATGTGCGGCATCGTCCCTCCTCTGACAGGTCTGACCGGGGGGTTCCTCAGTGCTCACGTACTACTGCCGCGGCTGCTGGGAGAAGGTGGGGGGGTAGGAGCAGTACCAGCTCCATCAGCAGTAACCTAAGTCTGGAGTCACTGATGAGCAGCTTCCTTCACCCGCCTAGTGAGGAGGGCAGTCGCCAGCAGCAGCAGTAGGACCTGGAGCAGTCCCTGAACCAACAGGTGGTGGCCTACTTGGACAGCACTCTGCCACCCCAGTTAGAAGATCCGCTGGACTACTGGGCAGCCAAACTGGATGTGTGGCTGCAACTTGCCGAGTTTGCAGGGGAGAAGCTGTCCTGCCCGGCAGTAGTGTGGCAACAGAGCTGGTGTTCAGTGCGGCGGGGGCCATCGTTACCCCAAGGAGAACCCGCTTGTCCACCGGAAATTTGGACCCACTGACCTTTGGCAAGATGACTCAGGCGGGGAACAGCCAGGATTTCCACACACCAATGCCTTAGGCGTCAGACTACATCAGCCATGGGCGCCTCACCCAAACTGTGAGAAATGGGGTCTGGGTTCAAATACCTGCCTCAGCCACTATTCTGATGCCGCCACCCGCCTGATGCCATACATCTGCTGACAGTTTCTCCATCTGCCACCACCCATCTTTACCAGGGACTGGGATTGCCACCCACCTCCACACTCTGTCATTGTGCCACTGTCTGACCTCATGCTGCTGCTGTGGCTGCTGCCGTGACCTCCACACTGTGTCATTGTGCCACAGTCTGACCTCATGCTGCTGCTGTGGCTGCTGCCGTGACCTCCACACTGTGTCATTGTGCCACTGTCTGACCTCATGCTGCTGCTGTGGCTGCTGACGTGACCTCCACACTGTGTCATTGTCCCACTCTGTGGCCTACTCCTGTTTTTGCCACCTCCAGAATGTCATTGTGCCACTGCCTGACCTCATGCTGCTGCTGTGGCTGCTGCCGTGACTCACACTGTGTCATTGTGCCACTGTCTGACCTCATGCTGCAGCTGTGTCTGCTGCAGTGACCTCCACACTGTGTCATTGTCCCACTCTGTGGCCTACTCCTGTTTTTGCCACCTCCAGAATGTCATTGTGCCACTGCCTGACCTCATGCTGCTGCTGTGGCTGCTGCCGTGACCTCCACACTGTGTCATTGTGCCACTGTCTGACCTCATGCTGCTGCTGTGGCTGCTGCTGTGACATACACACTCTGTCATTGTGCCACTCTCTGACCTCATGCTGCTGCTGTGGCTGATGCCGTGACCTCCACACTCTGTCGTTGTGCCACTGTCTGACCTCATGCTGCTGCTGTGGCTGCTGCTGTGACATACACACTCTGTCATTATGCCACTGTCTGACCTCATGCTGCTGCTGCCGTGACCTCCACACTGTGTCATTGTGCCACTCTGTGACCTATTCCTGTTTTTTCCACCTCCAGAATGTCATTGTGCCACTGTCTGACCTCATGCTGCTGTGGCTGCCGCCGTCACCTCCACACTCTGTCACTAATGTTGCCACCTGAGCTCTCAGCTTGTTTTTTTCCAGCTTTCTCTGGCATGACTTTATCAGGCAACATTCCCGCTTCAGTTTTTTGGTCAGTTTTGCCCTCTTAAGTGCCCAGGGAATTTTAGAGTGAAGCGATTCTAAGAGCGGCAGCAGTCATGTGCGTGTCATACTAAAACACAACATTGAATGAAGACCATACCAAGCTACCTCTGCATATTTAAGCATGGCACAACATTCTACAGCACCCTGCAGGCTCTGTGCAGCCTGGAAAGAGCTGTTTTTTAACGTGATTTGTGCCGAAGTAATTCGAAACGAAGTTATTTTTTGCCGAGAAATTCGGCGAAGTGAACGAAACGAATTTCGGGAAATTCGCCCATCTCTAATCAGAGCCATTTTGGCAATATGAGGCAAACCTACAAAATCAGGCTGGTTGTTTTTAGGTTAAGTCTGACTAGTGCAGACACACACACATATTTATACACGTAATTGAAGAAAGGCCTTTAGAAGATGATGATATGGTGGAGGAAATGAGTAGTAAACAAGATGATAAATATAATGGGAGGGTGAAGAAATTTACTAAGGGTGTGATTGGCTCTGGGATCCGTAGCAGCTGCTCTGGCTATTATGCTACAGTTATGCCCATGCTCTGGACCCTAGCTGGCATAAACACTTGGGGCGTCATGTATGAAACGGTTTTTCACCCTTTTTCTAGCGTACAATGCACCTAAAGGAGCTGGCTACAATGTATAATGCGCCTAATGTATGTGTTAGGCGCATTGTTCATAAGACTCAACACTTTCTAATGCGCCTAACATGAGGGGGTGTTTTGGGGGCGTTCTGGAGGCGTGTTCCACCACACTCGTAATACTAGACATATATATGAATGTGGTTCGGCAAAACTAGACACATTACTACTCTGACAGGCAGACCTATCTCAATGTGATCTGCCTGAGCCTGAGGAGTTGAAGTGAAGCTAGATTTGCTGTACGGGGCAAAAAAGTCAAATATTTATCAACTTACACCAGTACAATCATAAAAAGTAATTTATTACAATTATCACGCTGCATAAAATTTATTTAAATTTAGTGAAAAATGGGATCATATAAAATTAATATAAAAATATATAATGTCCCCAAAATATAGAAATATCTCCTATAAAATGTATTTAAAATTCATAGAATCTTAAACTAATTTTACATTAAATAACCCACTGATAATTTTGTTCAGAGTTTTATATTTTAAATTTTTGCTACATTAAATTTGAAATGTATTTTTGCTGCTCTCATCCTTTTTTCTACATGCAGCAAGATCCAGCACACCACAGGTCTTGCTGGGACCTGTGGTCTTCCAAACAGGATCAGTACCATTGTTTCTATTCACTGACATGATATTCTAATGCGCCTTACACATAGACAAAGCGCGATGAGACTCGACTATTCACTTTGACGCACCTTCCTTCATACATGTTGCCCTTGGGGAGACATGTATGAAGGAAGGCGCTTCGAAGTGAATTGTTGAGTCTCGCTTTCAGTGTATAATGTGCCTGAATGTATGAAAGTGTTTTTTGTGTGATTATAAATAAGGACTAAAGTGGAAACTGGAACTTAGGCACACTAGTAATGCGCCTAACATGTTTAAAGGCTATAGATAGGCTGGAAATAAAAGAAAAGTCCTTAGTATAGCATGTCAGTGAATACAAACTATGGTACTGATCCTGGCTCTTGCTTTATGTAGAATAAAAGGTGAGAGCAGCAAAAATACATTTCAAATTTAATGTAGTAATAATTAAAAAATCTGAACAAACACATCAGTGCGTTGCTTAATGTAAAATTAATTTTAGATTCTATTAAATTTAAATACATTTCATAGGAGATATTTTTACATTTTTGGGATATTATATATTTTTATATTTATTTTAAATAACTTTTTTTTACATTTAAATTATTTAATTTTATATAGTTTGATCATTATAATAAATTACTTTTTATTATTGCACTGGTGTAAGTTGAGAAATATTGGACATTTTTTTCCTTAACAGCAAATCTAGCTCCACTTCGACTCCTCAGGCTCGGGCAGACCACATTGAAATAGGTCTGCCTGTTGGAGCCGTAATGCGCCTAGTTTTGCTGAACCACATTAATGTGTCTAATATTCCGAGTGTGGTGCGACACTCCCCCAGAACACCCTCTCATGTTAGGCGCATCAGAAAGTGTCAAGTTTTACGAACAATGCGCCTAACATATTCATCAGGTGCATTAGACATTGTAGACTGCTCACTTAGACACATTTTACACCAGAAAAGGGTGAAAAACATGATCATACAACGTCTCCCTTGGTTTCAAGAGTTGAACTGAAGAAGTGCTTAAGAACAATTAACAGCTCAACTCCCTAAATTCTGAATCACTAACTAACTAACTAACTGAACTCCTCCCATCTGAGTACCTGTGTTTACACCCTATGACCACACTTTAGTTGATCAGGTAACCACAACTCCAGCTTTAGACTGCTTGGTACACTATCTCTTTGCATGCAGGACTTAGCATGTTTATACAAACAATATACACCATATTAATTTCTATGCACTTTTGTCACATTATCCTGACACAATTGTTATATGGCTCATGACAAATAATGGCATCCATGGTCAATACAATCAGGAACCATAATCAATTTAAGAGTGTACACTCCTGTCTACTACAATAACAGATCTGAAATGTCAGTCACTGCTGTAGAGCAACCCACAGCCTGTACACAAAGTGGAAGCCTGAATCTGGCTGTAAAGAGCAGGCTCTGTACAACAGCCAGATGTGAACTCCCTTTAATGTGTGTCACTGTACCAATGTTTATAATGAGCACTGTTGCCTTGTAGAGGTAGGTTCCTGAGTTCTACTCCATTCAAAGACAACAAATGAGTGGCATGTGTATGTGTCTTTTTTCCAGAAAGTATAGTTTCCGCCAAAATGCAACATACAAAAAACATAGTGATAGGTTCATTGGCTTTCAGTGAAGCAAACCCAAGTGGAATCATAAGATTGGAAAGCAAATTCGATTGATGTGAATGGTGCCCAAATAAATTATCTTTGATTACAGGTCACAAAACTTTATTTGAAATATCTAAGGTTTATAATGATTCCAGTACTTCACAGAATCCATATCTTTATTTAAAGTGGTGTATCAATGCTGTAAAATAGTTACATATTAACATAGTTAGTACGGTTGAAAAAAAGACACGTATCCATCAAGTTTAACCAAAGGTGGGGAAAATGTGGGTAAAGGGAGAGAGACAACGACTTCAAGCCCAGCCTCACCACTGTTTAATGCCCTGAAACCCACAAGGCAAGAACCAATCTGTTCCAGTGGAGACCCTATCCCTGACCCCAGAGCCTCCACCAGCCAGGATAGGTATAGGTAGGTATCTAAGCCTTTCTTGAAACTCTCTACAGTTCCTGCTGAGACCAGCTCCACAGGAAAGCTATTCCACAGATTCACAGTTCTTACAGTGAAGAACGCCCTTCTCCTCTGGAGATTGAATCCTTTTTTCTCTAGTCAAAGGGAATGTTCCCTTGTCTTTTGAGGGGGCTTCACTTTAAATAATTTTTACCCATACTTTTTGTAGGGAACAGTTATATATTTATATAAATTAATCATGTCCCCCCCCCAAAATGTTCATTGGTCCATTGTGGCATGAAGAAAATAGAAGAAAAGAAGAATACTCACCTCCTAGATGCTCTCATTTCTGGTGATCTCGGCTGTAGACCTGCCCGTTCATCAAGGAGGTGAGCATTCTTCTATTTTTCATCATGTCCCAATGGAATAACGTGCATTTTGTAGCATCGGAGCACCCCTTTAGTGTCTATTTAAAACCTCTTAATTCCCCTTACTTACGTATTTCAAACCATTCAGGGTGCAAAGTCATAGCATGCTGCAATCAATATATATATATATATTATATATATATATATAATATATATAATTTATATATATATAATATATATATATTTATATATAATATTATATATATATATATATATATATATATATATATATATATATATATATAAAGTTTAAGAGTCATTGAGAAATTGTGAAAAAAGAAAATATACAGAATAGTAATCCTGTGTTGGTAATGCCTTTTGACTCATTTAAGAACCGTCTATATCCTGTTCTGGTCAGATGGCATAGGACTAATAGGCAATGCATTTTATTGAACAGAGAATAAAATAATCAGGGTATTCAACCAGGCTAGAAAAGAAAGGACGAAATGAAATGGAAAATGGAGAAGGTGAACAGAAGGCCATACTTACACCACTATGTTGAACATTGTGGTCAGGTTATAAGTAACATAACTAAGTGAATAACATTTAATGGGATCTCCCTGAGTAGAGCTTATAATAGTTGAATATTTTAGAGCTATACCAGTGTAAAGGACATTGCTTTTTTCAAAATATAGTGTTAAGAGATGCAGTTTATATTTTTAAAACACTGATATCGTCATAAATTGTACAATTGGAAATATAATTGTGTAATTAATTTTTTCATTATTGAAATGGAAATTGAAAAGTACATCAGTGATGATAAAAATGTTAATTAAAATAGGCAAAAACATATTTGAATTGGATAGTGAACTCCTTTAACAGGACTTCAGTGGAAACAAATTGTTGGTTGTCTTTTTTGAAAATGTTTTTTATTTTGATTATTGTAAACGCATGCTAAATACATAGGGCAACATGTATGATCATTGGTACTGACAGGCCAGTTCTAAATAGCTTTAAGGGAATGAAGAATGAGCCAGAATGTATGAACCTGTTCTTCTGCAGGTCAGACATACAGGTGCATTTTAGTGCCAATACAGCAAGTCTCGCTCAGGCACCACCTTTAACTTGGTATGGCTGTTCTAACTGTTCTGCACCTAGATTTGGAGTCAAAGAATTCTAAAGGGGTCTACCTCTTAAAATGTGGTGTGATGGCCACAGAAAACCCCTAAACTTTGGCGCATTAAAAAGTGTCTTTGTCGCATTACAAAGGGACTTATCGTGCCAAAGGCTGGAGTGCAACTGTTCATACATTCTTTTTTGCTCATAGAACCACAGAAAACTGGCTCAGCCCCGTTCATACATATCACCCATAATGCACAAGATGCCATGATGAAGAATGGTATGACTAATTCTGGTAATCATAAATAGCAGAGTATAGATCATGAGCAGAAGCAAAGTAAGCACTGGGGTATATATGCAAGGCATTGTTTGTTTAATTTGCTGCTCATATAGCACTGAAGTATTCACATTGCCTCATTTTCAAAGGAAGCCAGTCAATCCATGCAGACAAGCAGAGAACATGCAAACTCTGTGCAGATGGCATTTATTTAAATCCAGGACTGCAAGACAATAGTGCAAAACATTGAGCCACTGTGCTGTCATGGATGATTGGATGGATGTGAGACAGTGGTCAAGTGGGGTATGTGCTGTTGTTAACACCTAAATACTGATATTTTTATGACGTGGGGCCTAAGATTGACTGCATTGCTAAATAAAAAATGTAGCAGTAATTGTGCAGACAATCTTTGCAGTCAAACTCATGGAACTATAGGCTTGGTGACTTCAAGAACACAAGATAAGGTGAACAAGTCCCCTAGTCCACCATGACATTGTAGTAAGTCATGGCAGTATAAGCCAAGAGTAAGAACACATAGGCCAGACCATCTCTCCGTTTCTCTTACTTACATTCATTTGTTGCTCTTCATCATCTACATGTTCAGTGCCTGTTTTTTAATAATTTTGGAATAAAAGTGGATTTTATCTTTCCCATATCTCAAGTAGACGCTAGCTTTTCCCTTGAACAATATTCCTGCTGCTGCATTTGTGCCGTGCATCCGAACGGTGAGCTGTACCATTTTTTGAACTAAGACATGGCAGCGCTAAGGTAGTATGGAGAGGGCTCACTTGCTGAGTCTGCTCCATACCCAGTGATTGCTGGCTGATAGATGCTGCCGGTAATAGCAGAGATCCAATCTCTGCTATTTAGCCATTTAAATGCCACATCTATGAGTCTATCAGGAGACTCAAAATGTGTCAATGATGTGTCTTTTTATGTTATATTTATAAAATGAGTAAAGGGTGCATTACAGAACTTTAAAGGGTTAAAGGTTATTAATAAATATATTGGCGCTATAGAAATAAAGCTTGTTATTATTGTTATTATTGGTAATGTGAACTAGCTCCCATTTTTTAGATAAGAAACATAGCAGGGAATGAGGTCACCATTCCGATCACTGCTAAGCTTGTAAGAACAGAGAGAGGTAGTCGGTAATTATTGGAGCTTGTGTGCAAAAGGAGGATAAAAGATCTGCTCCTAACTCTGAAGAGAAGCAAAATCAGAACATTAATGTATTCGATAATAGTCTTTAGTTACCTCTGCCTACATCTTTAAAGCTAATCAATGAAATGGGAACACCCATTTACTGTTTATGTCTGATGACTTGCTTCTTTCCTGTGTCTTTCCACCTCTGATAAACTAATGTTTATATGTGAAAATCAGTTTCAGTATTTAGATCTAATTGTCTGTAGGTAAGAGAGCTTTTATTAGCTGTGATGTGTACTGTAAGTAGTATGTAAAATAGCAGAGGTGGGTGGGGATTGTTCACATACAGGGTGGTATCTCCTATACTATGACTATATAGGGTCAGGACAGGAGTAATGATGGTAACTCCTTGTGTGCAGAGCAGTAAGGGTTTGTGATGGCATTGCAAGTGAACTGGTGATGACCTCATTGGAGATGGAGCACCAAGTGTATTCTGATGCTGATTTAATTACAGTATCTCAAATAGCGGCAGTGTTTTGTGTCCTGGGGATACACATTATATAGCTTTAACCATTGAGCTATGGGTACTATCTCACACAGTATCTTTTTAGTTGCCCTTACACCAAGGACAGAATGTCCTAAAGTCTCTTCATTACATAAATGCTACAGTTAACTCCTACATCATAAGTCTTCTGACCATAGAGATGTCTGTCACTTGTCTCTCTCATCATTCATAATTACTGCTGCCCTCTCTGGAACCTCTTTCACAGAGGCTATTTGTCTTTAAGTCACCAATGGGAGTTGCGTTTCACCACTTATCTCCATGGCTTAGTCAACAGTCTTACAGGTCAGTACTTATCTTTTATACAGCTTTTTCTTGGTATTTCTTGAGGCCCAGCACTATGGTTGCTGTCCATCTGTCTACACGTTACTGTGTCAGTAATTGCTTGTCAAATATAGGCATTGCCTCATACAACACGATTGCATGTAAACACGTGGACTTGCCATCAACCAGGTTAAATAACGATTCCTCCACCAATCATCTCTGTTTATGTAGTCTCCCTCCCCACCTGATTACCTAATGTTAGCCAAGGGGCACAGGATCAGAAAACCCCATCGCCAAGATGCCAAGCCATACAGAAACCAAAAATTACAGAAACCTTCCAATGTAGCAAAGGATCACCTTGACATGAAATGCAGTATGTGATATTATGCACAGAAATGTGAAACTAACAAAAGCTCTCATGCAAACTAATGACAGATAACACAAAAAGCTGTGATATCACCTTTAAGTTAAAGTTTGCTACATGTTTGCAGTATTTATTGCAACATAAGGTGTATACTTAGGTTTAAAACATAAAATTTTAAATATTTATCAGTCTCTCGACTTTAAAACGACTTTAAAAAAGAACTGTCAGGTGATTTATGCTACCCTACCTGAGAGCAAACAGTGATAGAGGAAGAGAAGATCAATGTGATGTACAGGGTTATATGATTTGAAGAAGGATTACTGAGTAAAAAAAGAGAGAGAAAAAATTAAATAGAAAGTAAAAGTACTGCTTTCTCGCCTACATACAGTGATTGACAGTTTGCTGTGCACACATACTGATGCACGGATAATTGTCAATCACTGTATGAGGGTGGGGTAAGAAGGACTCCTACTGTCTCATATGGTATCATGTCACTATCTTCTCTACTATTAAATCAGATATCCTGCTACAAATCATAAAATCCTTTATATCACAGAGCTCAGAATCTATCCCTCTATCACATCCTGACATCAAACAATCTCCGTAAGGCTTTCTTGCATAGTGTTTCAGAGGCCCAATTTTCTTCCTCCTTACATGCTAACGACATAATGAAAAATAAGAAGTATGATAATCTTTCAAACTCGGCCTCTACTAACCATAGGTGCAGAAAGCTTTTATGGCTGTTAGGGAAGCTGTGTGATCCTAAAAACTGCTACCAATGCAGCCCTTTTTTGTTCTATTCCATCCAGAAAGCTTAGACTGTGATGTTTTATTGATCTAATACTCACAAGTAGGTGAAATAAACTGTATAAAACAATAAACACTTTAGTGAGGTTGAGTATAAACTGCTATTAATTAACATATATGAAATATTTTCTAACCTAGAAAAATATTAATTCTATGCTGACAGCTTTACAAACAGGTGCTGTTCAAAATCAATGCAATAAAATTCAGTAAAGGAGAAGTTCTATGCCAAATTGCTTTTATAGAATATTTAGTTCAGGTGTTAGAAATTGGGCATGAAGTGTAGCTATTTTGAATGTTCCTCCTTTGGGTTATGCAAAGGGGAAACATTTTTAACAAGTACAGACAGTGACATGGGCAATTACACAGTGGGTACGGAAAGTATAAAGACCCCTTCAATGTTTCACTTTATTGTTTCATTGCTGCCATTTGATAAGTTCAAAAAAGTTCATGTTTGCTGATGAATGTACACTCTGCATCCTCCCCATCTTGATAGCAAAAAAAAAAAAATGTAGATGTTTTTGAAAATGTATTAAACAAGAAAAACTTAAGTATCACATGTCTTAAGTATTCAGACCTTTGCTCGGTATGAGTAGAAGCCCCCTTTGTGAGCTAGTACAGCCATAAGTCTTCTTGGGAATGTGAATGCAACAAGTTTTTCCACAACCTGTGATTTGAGGGGATCACTCCTGCCATTCTTCCCTTGCAGATCCTCGTCCATTCCCCTCAGGTTTGGATGGGTGAACATTGGTAGACAGCCATTTTCAAGTCTCTCCAGAGAAGCTCAATTGTGTTTAGGTCAATGCTCTGGCTGGGCCTCTTAAGAATGGTTACAAAGTTGTTCTGAAGCCAATGCTTTGTTTTTTTAGCTTGTTGGAAGGGAAGAACCTATAGGCCCAGACCTGAAGGTCCAGAGCACGTCTGGAATAGGTTTTTCATCCAGGGGCTCTCTGTACTTGGCCGCATCCATCTTTCCTTCAATTGCAACCAGTCACCCTGTCTCTGCAGTTGAAAAGCATCCCCAGAGCATGATGCTGCCACCACCATATTTCACTGTTGGGATTGTATTAGGCAGGTGATGAGCAGTGCCTGCGTTTCTCCACACAAACCGCTTACATTTAACACCAAAAATCTCAATCCTTCATCTCATCAGACCAAGAATCTTATTTCTCAAAGTCTGGAGTCGCTTCTTGTGTCTTTTTGCAAACTGTATACAGGCTTTCATATGTCTTGCACTGAGGAGAAGCTTCCGTCGGCCCACTCTGCCCTATAGTACCGACTGGTGGAAAGCTGCAGTGATAGCTGACTTTGTGAACTTTCTCCCATCTCTCTACTGCATCTCTGGAGGCTCACCACAGTAATCTTGGGGTTCTTCATTAAGCTCCTCTCACCAAAGGCTCTTTTCCAACAATTGCTTAGTTTGGCTGGATGCCAGGTTCGAGGTAAGAGTTTGCGGGTCGTCTCAAACTTCTTCCATTTAAGGTTTATGGAGGTCACTGTGCTCTTAGAAACCTTGACTGCTGCAGAAATTCTTTTGTTACCTTGGTCAGATCTGTGCCTTGACATAATTCTGTCTCTGAGCTTCTTGGGCTGTTCCTAAGACCTCATGATTCTCATTTGCTCAGACATGCACTGGTGAGCTGTGAGGTCTAATATAACAGATGTGTGCCTTTCCTAATCAAGTTCAATTCAGTTTAATTAAGACACCAGGATGGTCTCCAATGAAGGAGTAGAACCATCTCAAGGAGGATCAGAAGGAAATGGACCAGCAGTGTCAAAGCAAAGGGTGCTGAGATACTTAATGACTAAGATGGGCTAATTTCTCAATAAATTCGGTTCGTCACTTCGCCGAATTTTCGACAAAAATATTGTTTCGGTCCGAATTACTTCGCACGAATCAACTGTTAAAAAACAGCTATTTCCAGCTGCCTAGAGCGCAGTGGTCTTGTAAACGTTGGTTGCCATGCTAAATATGCAGAGGGAGCTTGGTTTGGTCTTCCATACAAGTTGTGGTTTTTAAAGTATGACCGCTCATTACTGCGCCGCTCTAGTATCGGCTTCACTATAAAATTGCCCTTGGGCACTTATGGGGGCAAAAACAGACCAAAAACTGAAGCAGGAACGTACCAGATAAAGTCATGGCAGCAAAAGCTGGAAAAAAACAAAACTGAGAGCTCAGTGGCAACATTAGTGGAAGACCAGAGTGTGGTGGTGACGGCGTGCAGCCACAGCATCATGAGGTCAGACAGTGCCAATGACATTCCTGGAAGGTGGAGCAAAACAGTACCAGGCCGAGCAAGTAGGCACAATGACACGAGTGTTGGAGTCACGGTGGCAAGCAGCATAGTCAGCAGTGGCACAATGACAAATTCTGGAGCGGCGAAAAAAGGAGTAGGCCAAATAGTGGTACAATACACAGTGTGTAGGGGCACTGGCAGAGCAACAGCAGCAGCATAAGTTCATACATTTGGCATCAATGACACAGTGTGGAGGGCACGGCAGCAGCCACATCAGCACATAGGGTTTCAGACAGGGGCACAAGAAAAATTCCTGGAGGTGGCAAAAACAAAAGTAGGCCACGGGTGGGGAGGGCCCCGGCAGCGCCAGGGCACGGGCCATGAGGTTTCAAACAGGGGGAAACAAATGACACAGTGGGGAAAGGGGCACAAACGGGATAAGCAGCAGAAAGAAAGGGATTTTAAAAAGAGGGGCCCAATGACTTTCTGCAGGTGCAAAATGGGAAAATTGGCCACAAGCGGCCCCACTGCCCTTGAGAGCGGGGGGTTCACGGCGGCAGCAGCATAAAGGCAGGCATGGGCACAATGACGGGAAAAGGGAGGTAAATGACAGGACCCAACAGCATGAGGTCAGAGAGGGCAAAAATGACAATTCTGGAGGGGGCCCAAAACAGTACCGGGGCCCCAAAAGGGCAAAAATGAAAACAGTGGGGATGCCCAACGGCAACAGCAACAGCAGCACACCATGAGCCATAGAGTGGCACAATGACAGAGTGTTGGGGTTTGGGGGAAAATACCAGTCCCCTTTTAAAAAACTGTGGTGGCAGAGGAGAAACAACAGCAAATGTGGGGCCATCGGGCGGGTGGGGGCATCAAAAATTTTAAGGGCTGAGGCGGGTTAGTTTAAAACCCAAAGACTGACCCAAAGGGCCCTTGGTTGTGGGAAACCCTTTGGCCCGGGGATACCCCGCCATGAAACATCTTGACAAAGGAAAATTCGTTCAACCTTTTTCCCGTGGTCAAGGGGGTTTTCCCCTTTGGGAACTTGGGCCCCCCCGCACGAACCCCGCTCAAAACCCACACACTACGGCCCGGGGCAGGACAGCTACCCCACAGCAAACTCCAATTTTGCGGCCCACACCCTTTTTTGGGCTCCCAGTATTCCAGCGGATTTTCCCAACGGGGGGCAGAGGCTGCCCCAAGTAGGCCACAACCTGTTGGTTTCGGGAAAAGCCCATTTTCCCGCTGCTGCGCTGGGACTGCCCCCCCTCACTAGGCGGGGAAGGGAAGCTGCTCATTAGTGACCCAGATTTAAAGGGAACTGCTGATGGAGTTTGGAAAAAGCTCCTACCCCCCCCCCAACCCCAGCAGCCCGGCAGTAGAAGGAGGGGTGGGGGAACCCCCCCGGTAAACCCTTTCCCGGGGAGGGACGACCCGCACATAGGCAGGGGCCAAAACTGTTTAAAGGAAGGTTTTTCCCTAAAGTATTTGAGTTTGTTTTCCCCTCCAAAAAGCGGGGAAAAAGGGCTCCCTTTTTTGGGCCCGGGTTAGCGAGGGCCCAAATTTAGGGGGGAAAGGGGGGGGGCCCAAAATCATCCCCCTCCCGGGATGCTGACTATTCGGCGGGTCCTACCCCGGGGCAAAAAGATGCTGCGGGAAAATCTGCACAAGTGACTCCGAGGGGCCCCCCGCCATTTCCACTGTATACTGCCAGGGTTTGTTTGGGAAAGCCCATCTCCCCTCGCCCTTCCCCTCATCTCCACCCAAACCCCCTCCACGCCCCCTTTTCTCCTCCCCCTTTTGGGTTCCCCTTGGGTTTAAAAATTTCCAAACCCCCATTTCACCAACAATCTTCCGGCTCCAAAAGTTCCCCTCCCCCTCCTCCTCCATTTCGTCCCCCCCGGGACTCATGGGCCACAAGGGAAAGTCGCCACTTTCTCCAGCCCCCCTGCCCAACAGTTTTTTTCAGAAATCTTTTCCCCAGGCCATGAAGAAAGGGGAAATTTACGTCATTCTTTCCCGTGCCCCGGGCACGACAAAAAAACTGCGTCTTCGAATGGCCTCAACAAACGGCGGGTTGTCACGAAAGCGTTTGCCACGGCTGCCCAACAAATTTAAACACAGGGATACTTCGTCTGCCTGGAACATCAAAAAATCTTTAAGGGCCCTTTTCCCCTGTTCATACAGTCGGTTCCAACATGGGAGGCTGGAATTCCAGGGGGTTTGGAAAAACCCAATCCCCTTTAAAAAGAGCGTTTTGGGGGGAGGCCGTTCTCCGCGCAATTTCGAGGAGGGGTTTCCTGGTTTTATTAAAAAATGGAAAAAAGGTTAAAGCACAGTTTCCTGGCCTTTCCAAAAAGTTCTGAAAAACGGTGGAAGACTTCAGGAAACCCTTTTTAACAACCGTTTTGAACACTTCGCCTGGAAAGGGCGCATGGACCATCCCCCCCTTCGGTGCACGCGGGACAACCCATTTTCCCTCCCCTTTTTCCCGGGTCCCCCCCAATGGTTTCCGTTTTGGCATTTTGAGCGCGGAGAAACCCAACACATCGTTTTCTTGCGGGGCATAAACGCGAGCATTTCCTCCCCTGTGTGACTTCTTTCCCGCCGAGGAAAAGCTAGGTGTAGAACGGGCTGACACCGCTGTGGCCCCTCCCACAGGGTGGTATGAAAGCAGAAACTTGGGGGGGCCCTGACAAAATGGTGGTGGGGGAGGAAAAGGCGGAGGCCCGGGAAAAAGGGGCCCCAGGGCAGGGCTTTTTTAAACAACGGGGGGGAGAAAGCGGCGTCTCCGGGCCCCAAGTTGTTTGGTGTCCCTTTGGGCAGGAACCCACTTTAACCCAGGGGGGCCGAAAAGGGACATGAAACGGGCCCCCTGCCCCGTAGTTACGGCTCCAGACGTCCGCGCGCCCGGTAACCTTGGAAAAAAACCCGATAATCTAAAGGGACTGACCCACTTTCTGTTTCTCCCAATTTATGGTGGGGTCTGTAACTCCCTTTTTTTGGAAAAAAAATTAAACGGTTTTGGAACTCCCCAATTTTGGGGCCCCTGGGGCACAAGCCATTAGTTCTTTTAAAGGGGTGCAGAGTCCCCCCATTTGGAAAGGGAGGGACTGCGGGAAACCAACATTTGGGGACAGGAGCAGGGGCCCACGGGCTGCACCTTAGATGGTTGGCCCAAAACCCTTTTGTCTCTTTCCCAACCCCGCCTCTCTGCGACTGCTGGCGCCATGAGTGGGCGGGGAGCAAGCATCTGGCCCGGGGAGGGGATGAAAAAAGAGAAACACCCGGGCCTTCTCCCGAGGTGGGGGACCCCTTGACGGCTGAAGGGCATGCGTGCCACTGGCCGCTGCTGCGGGCTCAGGGGCAGGATGGACCACCACATCTGAGCCCCGTTTCTCCCGGGCCACCGGATGGGTGACGCGCATGTTTTGCGCGGGGCCGTTGTCCCAAACGTTAGCTCCCTGGCCACGCTTCTTTTTCTCCCCCCAACAAATTTTCCCTAAACCCAAAATTTGGGTTTTCCCCCGGGTGTCTTAGCAAAGAACCCGCCACACCCGCCCCCCAGTAGCTGATTTTACCGGGCCCAACCCCTCCGCACTGAGTGGGCTACTGCCGCCGCGCCCCCGCGGGGCCCCCTTTCCGTACTGTCTTGGAACCCGCGAAGCGGGTTTTTCTACCCCGTTTGGGCCCCTTTGGGTCCCGACCCTCACACTGCTTCTAAACCCCGCGACTCACGGGCCCCCAACCCCCCACTTGCGGGGCGCCCCCTGCCTGGGCGGCAAGGGGTTTTACGCCCCCTTCCTACATGATGAAAACCCCTTTCTTCACCCCTCCCAAATTTCGGTCGGCTACATCTCCTCTATTTGTGTTTTTTATCGTCATACTGTCCTCATAAACCGGGCTTGGGGAAGCCGAGGCGACCTCTCCCACATACCTCCCATCCCTCTTTCCCCCACTATACCCTTTTTCCCCCCCCTCTGCAAGAAGCTGGGGATTTTGCCCCAAATTTTTTCGCTGCCAATTTGCTGCTGACTGCCCTCCTCAAATTTTTTCATCCCGCAAAAAAAGTGGCGCTGACCCGACCACATAGTAGAAAACCCGGGTGAGGGGAAATGGAGGGGCAGAGGGGGGCTGAAGGGACAGGTGAGGGCCGCGACCCGCCCCGGGGGATGCCCAAAAAAGTGTTGTGGGCTGAGGGTTTTCCCCCCCGATTTTTGGCTGTGGGTTTTCAGATGTTTCTGGGAGGAAAGGATTTACCTAGTCAACCAATCAAAAAACCCTTTTTGGTTGCTGAACAACACACGGCCCCAAAATGACAGCGGGAGTTGTTTTGGGCCTCACCGAGTGCCCCGCTGCGAGTCCCCTTGCTGTTCTGCACCTGGGGCCCGTTTCAGAAATGTTTTTGCCACTGCCACTCGCAGTTGCCCGAGGGCCGCCACCTCTCTGTCTGACATACTGTTTGGGCCCAAAATGTACCCGACACTGTTTTTAAAGAAGCTTTCTGTTTTTATAAAAAAATACACCCTGTTTTTTACTCCAAATTTAAACCCCGAAAAAAGCTTGGGGGAACCCCTTTGGGTATAAATTGCGCTCCACAAATGGCCAGGAAAAAATTTACTTGTATGGTTGGCGTTTAAAAAGCACTGTGTGTTTTACTAAATTTAAAAGCACAAACAGGGTTAATTAACCTTCGCTTTGGGGAAATTAAAGCACAAAAAAATGTATAAAATTGTGGTTTGAAAAAAGAACCGGGTTTTTTTTTGTCAGCCCCAGCAGCAAAACAACGCTTAATTAACCCCTGGATGTAAAATTTCGCCCAAAAGAAAATTTTTACCCCCCACAAACTATAGCTTTTTAGCGGGGTTACAATGGTGTATTTTTTACCCCCCCACACAACAAGAGATAAAAATTTTAAAATTAAACCTTTGGGTGTGAATTAGGCTACCAAAAAATTTTATATTTATTTGGCGTTGAAAAAAACGGTTTTTTTTTTGTCAGCAAAACCAGCAAAAAAAACGCTTAATTAACCCCTGGAGTAAATTGCGCAATAGAATTGGGGCCACCAACCAAAATAGTACTTTTTTAAACGTGTTAAAAAGGCGGGATTTTTTTCGACCAAAACAAAAGTAAAATTTGTAATTAAAACCCTTTACTTTTGAATTTTGGCACCAAAAAAAAATATATATATTTTTTTCATTGAAAAAGACCCTTTAAAATTTTTTCAACACACCCAAAACAACCTTAATTAACCCCTGGATTTAAATTTCGCAATAGAAATTTAGGGCCCCCAAAAAACTAAACCCTTTTTAAGGGGGTTACAATGGTGTATTTTCCAACCCCCACAAAAAAGAGATAAAATTGTAATTAACCCTTTTCTTTTTGAAAAGGCGACCAAAAAAAAAAATATATAATTTGGGGTTGAAAAAGACCCTTTTTAAATTTTTTTTCAGCCCTCCCCCCCCCCCAAAAAAACACTTAATTAAAACCCCCGGATGTAAATTGCCAAAAAGAGTGGACCCCCCAATCTATAGCTTTGGGAGCGTGTTTTTAATGGGTTTTTCAAAAGCCACACAACAAGAAAAAAATTGTAAATTAAAACCCTTTTCCTTTTGGAAAAAAAGGCCCCCCCCCAAAAAAAAAAATATTTTGGGGTTAAAAAAAACGGTTTTATTTTTTTTCCAACCCCAAAACAACCTTTAAAAAACCCCGGAAAGAAAAAGCCCAAAAGAATTTTAGCCCCCACAAACTTAAAGGGTTTTTAGCGTTTTAAAAATGGGTTATTTTCAAAAACCACACAACCCAAAGGGTTTAAAAAATTGTAAATTTAAACCCTTTGGGTTTTAATTTTGGGGTACCAAAAAAAATAAAATATAAATGGCGTTGAAAAAAACGGTAATTTTTGCAGCACACCAGCAAAAAAAACCCTAATTTAACCCCTGGGGGTAAATTGCCCCAATAAATAGACCCCCCCACAAAAAGAAAACTTTGTAAACTTTTACATTGGGGGTTTTTTTCTACCCACACACAAGAGATAAAAAAATTTTTAATTTAAACCCTTTTCTTGTGAATTTGGCTACCAAAAAAAAAAAAAAAAATAATTTTTTTGGTTGAAAAAGACGGGTTTTTTTTTTGGGCCAAAAAAAACCAGCAAAACAAAAAGGGTTTTAATTTTTTTCCCCTGGATGAAATTGCGCAATAGAATTGAGCAGGGCCCCCAAAAAAGAAGGGGGTAAATTTGTTTTTGTAAAAACCCCTGTTTCTTTAAATGAATACAACAGGAACTGGGGTTAGATCCCACTTTGGGTATTTAATGTATAAAGCGGTGCAGTTTGGGCGCACACGGGTTTCAGATCCCCAAAACCCCAAAAAAACAAATAGAAAAATTCAGAGAACAGTCCTCTGAAAACAAGCTGAGACACCCCACAAAAAATTTCTGTGTAAAAACATTCTTCAGAAAGCGCTATCACCCGCACAGCACCTTCCCTGTCAGTACAAGGGGAGGAGTGGGAGCTCCCAGCGGCGCGCCTTCGGGCTTTTAAAAGTGGTGACTTCACAGAATCCCCCGGCTCTGATTGGGCTTCATCTCTGCACATTTTCATGCAGGCTAAACCCTTCTTCCTCCCAGAGTGCTTTGCCCCCTGTAACGCCAGGGGCTCGCCCCTCCCCTTTTAAACAATGAAAAGCACACTTTGTTCCCCCCCAACACCCCCCAAAATTCGATTTTCGTTACGAACCGAAGTTTTCCTGAAATTCTAAAAAAAGAATTTCACTTCGTTAAAAATCGATTCGCCCATCTCTAGCATTTTTCCCCCCCCCTTACATCCCTATAATTAGACTAAAAGTGAGCGAAAAGGTTGCATCTATCCCAAAAATAATACCAATAAAAACTACACTTCAACCCACAAAAAATGACCCTCACTTAGGTCCATAGATGGAAATACAAAAAAGTCGCAGAAAATGGCGCTGCAAACGGGAATTAAAAAAAAAAATAGAAAATGGTTTTTTTTTTTTTTACAGGACTAAAACCCTACAATTTTGGTGTTTTCCCCGAATCCCTATCAACCAAGAAACAGAGCACCCCATTATTCATAATGGAAAAAGTGAACACTGTAAAAAAAGAAACCCCCGGGAAACACGGGTGGGGTGAAATATAAGTTTTTATTGGGGTTGGGGGGGAATTTTTCATCCCAAATTTGGGGTGATATCTGATCATGGTGCGGTGGTTTGTTCATTTACTATTGGTGGTGAAATCTGATTTAAAGTGCGGGGTATTGGGTTTAGGGCAAATATGTGGTCTTAAATGACCACCAGCCACGGGGGCACATAGGAAAAAACAATTCTAACAAACAAAAGAAATCAAGGGGGGTAAAGGGATGTATGAGGGGCCCCCAAAGTCCCAATTTTTTTTAAAACCAAAGCATTTTACATAAGATTGGTTGAACAACAGTATAATAAATTGGGTATGGGGGCGTAAAATTATCACCGCAGAGACCTTCAAAAAAAAAACCACGTAATGCTTTTAAAAAGGTTTTACACATAAAGGGCCCAAAATCAAAACCATGAGGAAAATCCCGGGGGAAAACAAAAGATGTTGTTATAAAACTCCTCCTGCGCTGTAAGATTTCTTGTTCCCTTCTTGTGGAGAAGGTCGGGCCTCCTTGGGCCCGAAAGGGGCCCATGGGTTGAACCCCGGGGCAGATCTTGGGGGTTTAGGAGCCCCCTTCTAGACGTAAGTTGGTCTCCTCCATCTCCTTTTTTTTCCCCTTTTATTCTCATTTCTCTCTCGTCTCTGCTGCTTTTCCCTTTTTTCCATCCATACCCCGGAGTCCCGGAACTTTTTTTTAGTGGGTTTAAGTTTGTGAATCCCATGGGAAATATCATGGTTGGAAACAAACCTAGATTTTGAGCGATACAAAATGTAAATTATAATTGTTCAATAAATCTAGAACTAAAAATTGGGGAAAAAAGGGAAACACCCAGGGACTGAATCCAAAGGGCCCAAAACAAGCAACACATTTACCCCTACCATGAGTTTTCACCCCCAAACTTTCTAGGTATGGGGCCCCGGGGTTTGGCCCTTTTCCCGGATCTTCCATACCTCACTGATCTACATTTTAGCTTCCCCTCACTCTCGCCCCCCACCTCCTCCTCTCGGGGCCCCCTCCTGTTGGGGGTCCCTCAGGGGTCAGACCGGCTCGCTACTCTTTTCTATCACATTCCCTTGGGCTGGGGCACTCATAGCATCCCCCCAAAGGCTTTTTTTATACCATCTGTAAGCTGGGTGACACCCAACTCTACATCCCCTGGCCCCGTTTTTACCCCCTGTTCTCCTGGAAACCCAGACTGTCCTATCATCCATATCCTCCCCTTTTTTCTCCTCCCCCCATCCTAAAACCAAACAGGAA